>LZPO01045513.1:4378-30635 GCA_001675575.1 Neotoma lepida | reverse complement strand
GTGTTTTGAGTTCTGGCAGCCGCTACACCTTTGTCTGGGCTGGCTGAAGCCTGTGCTTTCTGGAGGCATTTCTTTGTATCTGCATTTACAATTAGCTCTTTGAAAGGGAGGGCTGGAAGGGGAGACTCTACTCGATGTGGGAATCAGAGAGACTCCAGCACGCCACTCACTGCATTTTTCCCCAAGAAATCTCAGGAACACACAAAGCACAGGTGGTAANGTGACGGAGGGGAGGGTGAGTGTAAGCGGGGTGATAATTGATGGGGGCCCTGAGTCCAGACCGCAGCTGTCCCCAGGTGCACCCAACTGCATCTGTTCTGCAAGGCACTGCACAGCAGCAGGTTTTGGATTATTTAAGCAGGGGAAAACAAACCAGGAAAGTTAACAAAGCTCCGAGAGGAGGAAGGTGAGAGGTGTGATTGCCATGTAGGCAGAAGGAAGCTTCAGGGAAGGAATAAATTGGTTCAGGAGCTTTGACACACAACACCTGAGATACCTGTGTGGAATGTCATGTGAACTCTGCGGCTCTGATAGGGGTGAGCAGGCAGAGGCAGGGAACTCACTGGCTCCACACTGTCCCACGTATGAGTAGGTGCTGGATTTCATCACACAGCCAGTTTGGAAGGGGGTGACAAGACTAAGAGGAAGTCCTCTTCTGTCTTTATTTTAGTTTTTCTTTTCTTTCTTTTCATTTTTATTAGGACTACAGGAAGGAAGTAGCCATATCTGTAGCTACCAGGAATGTTCTTCCAAGCCAGCCCCCTCCATGTCTCCTTGATTCAATGATAATAGTAAAAGAAATAAATTCATTTACCGGATATGATACTTAATGCAGGCCTGAAGCTGGAGTCCCACTGTCTGTCCTGAGTCAGTGAGGAGGAAGGCCAAATTGACAACATTGGGATGATGGGAAATCTGGGCCATTTGTCATCCACAATTCAGATCCTATGATGTATTTTGTGATTCCTCCTGACATAGTTTATATGGGAAGTCTTGAAAGGTCGTCACAGTGTAACACTGAAACTCACAGGGAAGGAAACTCATCACCAAAAGACTTCTTTTTTTTGATGTAACTTTCGAAGATGGTGCTAAGAATTTACTTATTTAATTTATGGAAGTATAAAGACAAGTAAGGTCAGAGGATAATGGGGAATTGTCTTACAGTCTTACAATGCTCCCTGCACCTGGTGACATTGGTGGGTAATTCTTCTGTGGAGGAAGTGACCAGTAGCATGGAAGCTACAGGAGAAGTGTAACAGATCTATATGTGGTCTATATGTAGGCCTGTGGGTGTGTTTGTGTGTACGTGTGTGTGTGTGTGTGTGTGTGTGTGTGTGTGTGTGCCTATTTGTAACTACAGGTTATAGGATGTAACTGCAGGATGTAGGAGGCTCAAGCTGGAAGATGGTTCATTCTGCTCTAGTCTGGGAAAAGGTTCCCGGAACAGGATATTGAAGGACAGAAAGGCACTGGCAGCAATGGCACATCCACATAGAGGATTCTAGTATTCATCTCCAGAACACTAGAGCTTGAATTTATTATTTATTGTGAAAAGTCAACTGCTATTTCTGATCAGTCCAATAACTGTGGTAAAATTTTAACTATTGCACATAGCTGTATGGTGAAAAAAATTAAGGCTTCTATTTCAAAAGAATGAGACTGAAGCAAGAAACAGTCTTTGGAACACTTGACATAAAGAGAGATCTTCTACATAATAGAGCAGTACTTCTCATTGCTGAACCAATGAAGACTTGGTTCTGAGGCTTAGCAGGTGTTCCTGACTGGCCTGTTGGTAGACTCTCTGAAGCTGTCAGGTAATGTTTCTGGCTGCAGGTCATGGGATATACTGGTCAAATTGAACAGTGTGACCCTGTGTACTCATNAAACAGGAACATAGGAAGTTGACAGGTTTATTAAATCCATAGCCAGAGATGAACTAATGTTTCAGGCTTTGTCCCTCTGTCCTTTGTCCCACCTTCTGTGTCCTCACATATCACGGGGGTGGAGAGTCTATGTATCAGGGATGGAGACTTCCCATACCCCTTAATTTTCTTCCCTGCAAGTCTCATTGGTCAGGGTGGCATGACATGCTGTTTCTTTAACCAATCACTTGCAAAAGCCACAGCGGTTACCAAGAATAGCTCAGCCTATCTTAAGAGCCTACAATAGGTTTTGTTATAACTGCTTCTATCTTGGAGATATTTCTACATGCAAAATCCTGGTCTTAATGGAATATTTCTTCAATTAAAAAATATAGTAATTGCCCCTCTAAATCTGTGGATTCTTCATGCAGGATGTCAGTCAAATACAGATTTAAAAAAATACTGAAAATTCTTATGTTTCTACTGAACACATACAGACTTCAGTATTTTTTCATGATTATCTAAATAATTCAGTATCACAATGATCTGAATAGTGTTTATCCTGAATTAGGTAGCATGAATTAGCCACACGAAGTACACAGAAAGATGTGTGCAGGATGCGCACAATGATGGTACCATTTCTTATTAGGACAGCTAGCATCTGCTTATTTCAGGATCTGAGGGGCTGGAGTGTCCTGGGACAGATCCCCCGGGGGCTTGGAAGGACTCTTGCATTTTATAATATAAAATATATGCTTTAAAAAGAGGAAAAATGTCACCCAACATTAGGCACACACTTCAGTGTCACTGTGTTAGACTCCTAAGTTTCATAAGCATAGTGACTTGCACATATTGTGTGTGATGCAAACTAGCATCTAGAATAATGTCTGTGGCACAGAGAACTCCCCCAGTCAGTGCTGGAGAGTGGGTCCTCACTCCTTACCCAGCCTGGGGCCTTCCTTGGTGCCTGCTTCATAACCTGATGTTCCAGACCCTTCCTACATAAACTCTCTTCCATCCTTGGGTGAGTGTACAGGATGCACTACCACATGCCTCAGCCTGTTCTTAACCTTGTTTCATCCCTGTCACCATTGCTGATGTTCTGCCTTTTCCATTCTCTACTTTCTATAGGACATGACCCCATGTGGGGTCACATTACTAAAAGGGGGGGTCACAAAAATTTTGGCAACAGTAAAAGTTTTCTGACTGCCTAAAGAACAAAACATAATTCAAAATCAAATATCTAATGAGTCCAAGGTGTTTCTGACGTCACAGGACTTCCTTGCAGCCTTGAATCTGAACATATATCANGCTGTGCTGCACTGGCTGCTGTGACATGTAATGCCAACACATGCTACCTGAAGCTCCTCAGCTTGACAGTGAGACTGTGTGCTCTGACTGCAGAGTTTTTACTGTACACAACAAGTTTCCCATTCCTTACAGAAGCTTAATGTCATAAAACAAAAACTTGTAATATTTTCCTTAGTAGGTATCAATTTAGCATATCTTTGTATTGCATTGTGTTAGAATATTTGATTTTAAAAATTGCTATTTGAGTGACTGAATTGAGTTTCATTAAAAATCATTTAATGAATTTTGGCTTGAGTAAAACTATATTTCCGATAGTTTCTCAAATGACTGTGACCATACTTCTACCATCTTGTACTATACTATGCAAACTACAATTCTCAGCATTGATGATTATAAAATCAAACTATTGATGGTCTCTGAAAAACACAGAAGGTATTCCATGTCCTACACTATCAAATCTTCAGCCAATATTCAATCTTTTATGTAAAAATAACACACCTATCTAATTAGGATGCCGATTTCTCTCATTTCAATAAATAGCAAAATTTTATGAATGTCTAAGAATTACTTTAAAATAAAATTCTTCATGATTTATTATCAGTAAGTGTTCTATTTATATACCTATTTTATATACCTACATAGTTGGGGTCAATTAAACATTTCTCAGGCAAGAAGAAGGAATAGTTTAAGTGGTCTTATTCCACCCAACACCAACTGTTACCTCCTTTCCACCCTCAAAGTAGCTTTGGTGCCAGTGACATTTAAATAACACATTAAAGAGTTCCCTCCTCAGTGATAGATTACCTGGGAAGTGAACTGGAGAGGTGTCCCACTTTGGCCGGAGACTAGTACCCATTCTGGAGCACCCAGTACCTGTTCTGAAGGTACTGAATGTTCTGCTGCTGCCTTGGATATCCAAAGTCTCCCTCAGACTGATAAGTGGTTGTCTTGGGCTTCAAGGTGATCTGAATGGAGACACAAAAAGGGATCTAGTACATTACAGCCTTTTATATTAGCACTTATAGACAAGGTTTAGAAATACAGTATCTTTCCCCCAAAACTCACATGTTCAAGGTTTGATCCCAAGTGCAATGTTCAGATTGGGATTTGGGGGGAGTGACTGAGTCAGGAAGACTCTGACCCTCATGAGTTAATCTGATTGTTTCATGACTGAATGGGCTATTGGGAGGTGGTGAAGACTATGGGAGGTGGACCAGTTGGATGAATTGGGTGACTGAGGGAATGCCTTGAAGAATCTGTTTTATCTCCAGCCTCCCCTTTCTCTCTCTGTGCTTCTCAGATGTGTAAAGAATGCTGCCTCCTCTGCCACATTCACCCCCTACCATGATATTCTGCTTTGCCTCCTGCCCAAAGCAATGGAACCAGCTGACCATGAACTGAAACCTTTGAAATGGTGAACCAAAAGAAGGTTCCAGAATCACGTATTGAAAATAATGGATCCCACATTGTGTTGCTGTCTTTTCTGTTCCCTATGCTTTGTTGGTGAGATACTTGAATGCCATCTTGGGAGAACATTTGTCTTTTTGGCATCCTGCTCTCAGCTTTCTCCTGAGGACACCTCTCTGGTTCTGAGGATGGGAGGCTCACACAGGGCAAAGTCTCTTAGACATGGTGGTTAGTGATACATTCTGCCAAACATAGTCCTCTGAAGTATGTCATATCTGATCTCCCACAGTTCCCCTGTGCCTCAATTATCTGCAGTGCCTGCCTGACAATACACTCTCTGTTGGCTTGATCACCTCTTTTGCCTGGTTCTCCATTCCTAGGTTTCCCAGAATCCTATTCCAGATAGAGTTCATGTTCTCAACTCCTCATATGTGGGTTTGCCTCTGGGAAACTAGTCAACACACAAAATCTAGCATATCAAGTCTATCAGGATTAATTTAAAAATTTCTCACTGTCAAATGTACTTGGATTGACACTGGCATGATATCTCTATGGCAGACCAAACTCAAGGGAATTCAGAAAAATGTAATTTGTCTTTGTTAGTTTCAGCAAAGGGCACAAGATATTTTGGAGCTGAGAATGTAAAACAAGACAATGTGAACGTGAGTGTTCCCAGAATAATACCTGGAGTTTTTAGTGACATTTTCTCCCTTGTTTGTAAGAAGTATTCCTACAACATAAATGCACAGGAGGTTTTCTTTAAAAATTTTGACTCTCTTATGTAGTGCTTCTGTTGTTGACAGTAACTCCAACTGCCTTTTGTTTGCTACTGAAGTTCATACAACAGACTATGAGCCAAAGTTAGTGATGAACTGTTTTGAAAGAATCTCCTAAAATACACTTGTTTGTAATATGTCTTTCTTTTGTGTCTCAGGTGTGAAATAATTGGTATTTTGTGCCCAATTTGCCTTTTGTAGTGGGATGTTATCTACAGCAGTACTTCAGTGTCTTTGTTGGACACATTTTGGAGCAGAAGTTGCCTGCGTTGCAGTAAGCAAGCCTCCTGGAGGCAAGACTTTGCACATCATGTCTGTTCTTTTCTCAGATCATCGTGAAAAAACATCTAATTTTCCTTTTAGGGCAGAACAATCCCATTATAAACATAACAATTAATAAAATCGATATTATCCTCAACTGTCTTTTCTCTTTCTTCAGAGATAGAACAGTGTGTTAAATAATTTTTGGATACGTTACCTATACTTACATTTTCTTTTTGGTAAGTTTGACACCAGAGAAGCCTGTTGGGACACAATTGATTTGCCTTTATCACAGTGCATATATTTATATTAACAATACAAATATTTGGCTAGCTTGGTGGTGCATGTTTTTAATCTCAGCTATCAGGAGGCAGAGGTACAGTGAATCTCTGTAAGTTTGAGGCCAACTTGTTCTACAGAGAGAGTTCCAGACCAGCGAGGGCTACCCAGTAGAACCCTGTCTCAAGTAAGCAAAAGCAATCAAACACTAACAACAGCAGCCCCCCAAACATATTTAACATTAGCTTTTATGCAGAACATGCCTCATTTATCTACTCCTTCATGAGCGGTACAGATTGCTGGAAATGAGGTCCAAATTTTTTGCTCCCTTAAAGGACTGCATTGTGAGTTAGTCACTGTGTGTCAGAAACCTGCTTTGACCTGAGAAAGGTCCAGTGCTTTCTCTTGGGTGCATCAATAATTGTTCTGTACAGAGTGCAATTTGTACTAACTCTGGAATTCCCCTCCATGGCTTCTCTGGCCCTCATTATGTCCTATTGCTGTTGACAGCTGATCCAGGCCTGAGGTGCAGCCTTTTCCCTTGGTCCCAAGATACCCCACATTTGCTGAAACTATGGTTTTTTGGTTGTGTGAGGCTGCATTTGTTAAAGGTTCAAAGCAATGGACAGCACTGGTACCACAGAAGCACAGTTGCTGTTTCGTTATCGACAACCTGGCATAAAAGTGCTTTATAGGTCATCTCTGGCTATTTTTTCCGAGGACACCTTCCAACGAGGTGATCTACCTTCCCGCTCCTCTTCCTGCATCTCATCAGACAAACAAGTTCAAGTTCAGTTTGTTTTGCTCCGTGGAGAAATTCGGAGCTTTCATGAACACACTCTCAGTGGCCCTTCCATGAGTTGCAGTTCTTGGGAGGATTTTTGGTACCGGCAATTAGGATGGTAGACTTTGCTTTCTCTTCCTACAGTTTTAGAACCGCTCTGCACATCTCATCTGGTTTCAGAACAGACTCTGTATGTTTTTAAACGCGAATTTCATCCTTTTATTGATTTGCTGTTGAACACCTTACCATTATTCTCCTTGTCCCAAGTTCCCTAACTTGTTTGCTGGAGCAGGGAACGGCAGCCACTGTGGAAAACTTGGAATTATCTCCCAAATAACAAAAAGCCGAGTCTGTGATAAGGGAAGAAAAGTTGTATGATTCGCTGGTGGAAATGGATTGTAGCCAGGGGAAGAGAACAGAAAACCAAACGAGGGAGGGCGGGCACACACTGCAGGACAAGGCCAACTTGCTCCGCAGGAGCCCCATCCCTGCCAGAACCCACACCTTTTCCTGCTTAGAATTAAGACACGCCCTGACCCGTCCATCCCTCAAACCAGACTAACGAATTTCTAGTAGTGATCTTAGTCGAGGAAACATGGCCAGGGAGCTGTGGGACAGATTTTTTCTGTAGAGCAACACAAAATAAATACCCAAATCCAACACTCAAGAGGACGTGGCCACAGGGAATGAGGTCAGTCCGGCTAACCCCAGACTAAAGAGCAGACCAGAAGCCTAAACGACAGTAACAGTCCCAACGACTCCTGAGTATGGACTTCTATGGACTTGTAACACTATCCACCCTGCAGAAGAAAATCGATGCTATCTCCAAGCATGGGGCAGTTACTTCCGGCTGACAGTCTCATTAGACTAGAAATTTCCTATAATCACAGTGTGACAAATGCAAAGGAAAGTGAACCTCACAGAAGAGACCAAGCAAAGGACAGACAGCACACTCAGGATGACACATGCAGCGTGACACTGGAAGAAAGACAAACGCGGGAACAGGCACTGACTGTGAGGCTCAAGATGAACTCATATCCGTGCAGCCCACATGTCTTTAAACAAGTCAGCAAACAAAGTTTACTGTAAAAGGACAGTCTGCCCAAGAAGTGGCAAGGAAGAATTTGACTCCACATGTGAAAAAAATGTTGAATACATGGAAACAACTGAAAGTGGATTATTGGCTTACATATAAAATATGTAACCAAAATATCTACAACAAAACTAATGTAACCTTTGGTTTGCCAAAGATTTTAGTTATGGAATCAAAAGCATAATATATAAAAAAAAAACCACACTGAAGCTTTACCAATAGTACTGAAAAGCACCATTCACAGAATGGAAATAAAAAAGCCCAAGATTAGAATAAAATATTTGCAAGATATATTTCTAATAAGATACACTCATGGCTATGGCAGTTTGAATGTAGTTGGCCCCCATAAGCTCATAGGGAGTGACACTACTCGGAGATGTGGCTTTGTTGGAGTAGTTGGAGTAGGCCTTGCTGGAGGAAGTGCATCTCGGTGGGGGTGGGCTTTGAGGTTTCAGAAGCTCAAGTCAGTTCACTCCCTGCTGCCTGTGGATCAAGATACAGAACTCTCAGTTCCTTCTCCAGCACCATGTTTACCTGCTTGCTNCCATGCTTCCTGCCATGACAGTAATGGACTAAACTTCTGAACTATAAGTGAGCCAATTAAATGTTTTCCTTTATAAGAGTTGCCATGGTCCTGGTGTGTCTTCACAGCAACAAAAACCCTAACTAAGATGAGAAGGCCTAGTAGCAAAAATATCTAGCACCTAGTACTTGATTTCTAAATACCATTTTTTAAAGAAAGGAGCCCCTGGTCCCTAGAAGAATAGCTGACTTGACTTCGTAGTTCCAGCAAGGGAGCAAGTGGGAGAGGGAGAAAAGTCAGGGACATAAATATGAACTCCAATGGCTGAAGTTATAACAATTTGAGCCACTAAAAATAAAGAGCAATAGGATTAAGTGAAAGCTCACAAAATAGAATGAATATCCGAGAGTCCATATCTATATATGTAACTAGGTAATACAGAATATTTCTTCATTAGAGAAATATAAGTAATTAATGAAGAGAAGGCTGGGAAGCTGGCTCTCTGGTTAAGAGCACACACTGCTCCTCCAAAGGATCCAAGATTGTTCCCAGCCCCACACTGTGTAGCTCATAGCCACCTATCACTCCAGCTTCAGGTGCTGAGACACCCTCTTGCCTTCTCAGGCACTTACACACACGTGGCAGGCACACACATACACCCATAAATAAAAACAATAAGTTAAGGAAAACTAAAGAGAAAATGAGGGAAATACACCATCACCAAAAGGGCACACTAGAGAGTGTGTACATTTGTGAAAAGGTTTAAGGAGAAATTTGTGCAACGTGATAGTTTAAGTTTTCCCCACTTGTTGATGGTATGCTGGAGTCTCTGGCACACCTCCTTCCAGGAGGTCAAGCCTGTTTCTTCTCCCATGGGATGCAGGCAGGAATCGGTGACTTGTTTCTGAGCCATAGAGTAGGAAAAGGGAAACGGCAGCTTCACAGTGCAGAGATCTGGCAGTCTTAATAAGGTCATTGAAGTTGATCTCCTTAGCTGTGAGGGACATTAAGATGGTGAGCTTGTGAGCACCTGCTCTGGGAGACACCTAGCCTCCAGACACTCTCCCTTAAGTCTAATTACAGCCTGATCAGGAGAGAACAAAGGGAAGCCCCAGATGCCCTACAGATTACCTGACCAATTCACTTCAGTAGGCCTCTGTCAGAAAAGTCAGCGACACACTGAGAAACCTTCTAGATNGAAGGAGACTAAGGCGGCACACCAACTTCATACAAGGTGCAATCCTGGGCTGCATCCTAGAGTGGAAAAATGATATTGACAGAAAACTGGGGAACGGGGATGTCATGATGCCAACATCAGTGTCTCTTGATCATTGCACCATGGTTAAAAGTCTCTTCTTTTTCTCCCAAGAAACACTGATTCTGCTGTCTGAATAATCTTACCACTAGTAGTAACAGCAGTAGTATTTTACATTTACTGAGGGCTTGCTACACCAGGCACTAGGCCAAATATTTTACTTAGATATTCTCTTTTTCATACCTGCCATGAATTCTGTAAGGACATTCTGTACAATTTAGTAAATGTGGAAACTGAGGTAAGAAAAGTTACATCCAACAGGCTCTGCTGACTCCCCATGGGAGACCTTGACTTGGAGGAGGTGGGAATGGGAGGTGGGTTGGGGTGGGAAAGGGGGGCGGGAGGAGGGAGGAGAGGGGCATCTGTGGTTGGTATGTAAAATGAATAGAAAATTTCTTAATAATAAAATTTAAAAAAACAAGTAAAAAAAAAAAAAAGAAAAGTTACATCCAAGACTGTTGGGCAAAATAGAATTTGAAACACTGGCTCCAAACCTATTCTGATATTTAGTAACTAATATTTGCACCCATTTGTTAAGGGTGTTATTTTGCTTAATCATCTTGAAACCTTGCCATTTTTCATTGGTGGATGTTGATTGATGGAGAAGGTGAACCCTCAGATCTAAGCACTTTTCTGGTGTCCAGATCCCCATGCTGTACTCTCTTTATCAAGAATGTCTTTTCTTCTTACTCCTACCAAAGGGGCTAAACAGAGTAATACATTTTTTAAAAACGATAAAACTCTGTTCTGCAGTTCACCCTGGTTCCAATTGCTTTGAGATCAAAATGATTTAAAGTTGTTCCTTGTAAGTGCCGCAAAGCCCAGGATGCAGCTGGAGGATGATCTACTAGATGTCAGGGTATGGGCTCCAGGTACCACTGCACAGCACGACACAATCTAAAACGTCCCCACCTGCCAGGCCCTGTTGCAGGCAGTTTTTATCATCATAAATAGTTAGAACTCTTTATGTCAGAGTGCTTCTCTTTTGAAAACCAAACAATAAAGCAGCCCAGTGGTGGAAATGCTTCCTACATCCACACTCTAATGTGAGCCCCAAGGTTAAAGCATCATAAATGTTTTCTTAGAAAATAAATAAATGAATGGATTAATGAATAAACACATAATAAAAATCTACCTCAAACAAGCAGGACAATAGGAGAAACACTTGAAAGTACTGTTCAGAGTTGACAGGTGGAGAAACTGCTGATGTTAGGGGCAAAGATCACATCCTTGCATTGAACTTGGGGGAGTCATTTTGCACAGGAGGGCATTATTACACCCACATTGTCATTGGTATTGATTTAGCTAAACATAACCTGGGGGGCCTCATCTTCATCTCTGTAGGGTGAATCCGCTGGAAAATTGCCCATTGCGGAGAGTAAGAAAATAATGTTGCCATGTAACTGCAACTACATACCAGAAGGCCAAGGGAATTGAAAGATGATGAAATGAGCAGAAGCAAAGCATCATGGGTTAGAGTAACAGAACAGACTTGAAGATATTTCAATTAGGTGTTATCAACAACCTTGCCTCTGTGGAAGCCTTTCCATTCAGATTTCTTATTGAACACCTTTCATTTATGATTAGATTGGACGGAAGTATTTAAATGAAATCAACCANGTATAGTAACAATCTCTATTAAATCATTCAACAAATATTTCCTAAGCACTCACCATGAAGCAGGCATTGTGCCAGATGCAGAGGCAGAAAGCATTGTAAAGGACTCACAGTCTTCTGGGGAAGATGGAGTAATAATGAAGAATTGCAAATCATTCTGCTATATAGAAGTAGGCACCAGCTTGTCAGAGGACCAAAGGAAGATGGGATTTCATGTAAATTTTTTCCCATGGGAATAAAATAATTATTAATGCTAAACAATATTTGGTAGGATGGTTTCACAAACATCTGCAAGGAGGGTACCATCTATTGTTAGATTCATAGTGACAGATTTGCAGTGACTCTTTTCTCTCACTGAGTTTTGATCTTCTGTATAAGGAAACAGGGGTGGCACCCCAGTCATGGAAGAAAAGGCTTTTTGATCTACAGCCACTTTATTTTTGTACTTTATTTATTGTGTGTGTGTCACAATGCACTTGTCAAGGTCAGAAAACAACTTGTAGAAGTCAGTTCTCTCTTTCCACCACATGAATTTCATGGATTAAACTCAAGTCATTGGGCTTGGAGGCAAGCACCTTTACCCACTGAATCATCACACTGGCCCTACAACCACTCCCTTTACAAACTTACTCCCAACGGGCTCCATATGCTTCTACATGCACTGAGGTTGCCCAAGTTCCTAAGATGTGCATCTTTGTGTTTAATTTCTATGGTTTGCACATAACATGTCTTCTTGGATTGTATTGATAAATATCTACCAGAGTTCTCAGTCCATCCTGTGAAGGACTCATTCATCCTGTGAAGGACTATTCCAACTTTGCCTCCCAGACAGTGAAGNCTTCCTCTTGGAGTTTATAGTGCAATGCTTATGTTGTCTTTATCTCAGACACACAGTATCAAGTTTGCTTCAAAACCTGGATGACAATTCTGAATGTCATGTATATTATGATATGATCCTACATATGAAAATCCTCAGAGTCTAAACTTCCTATTGTGTAATTCTTAAAACAAAACAAAAACAAAGAGAAAACAATAGAAATCTTTCAAAAGGCACTTACTTATGTTTTTACAGAGGAATTTATTTCAGAAATACAGAAGTGCACAGAATATTTAGTGGCCATTTTACCACGCGGTAGGCTGTACTAACATAATACATACTGAGCACAAATACTCAGGTATACTAACAACAGTTATATGGACATAAAGTTCAAACAGAAGAGCCATAGTAACAAAGAGAAATAGATCAGAAAGAAAACATACTCATGTCAATCCCCACAGTTGTTAATTGTGTGTATCCAACCTGTAAGTGTGGTCCTTCACAGTGGTTTGAGAGACAGCGTGTCTTCTGACAAAACTGAGCAAAACCCATTGTGGATCATCAGTCTATACAGTTGCTCAAAGAGCCAAGCATAAGAGAAATTTTACCTACCGCTTATGTGGATGCAGAAAAGGACATGTCTGTGCTGCTTAGTTTTATGTCAGCTTGACACAGGCTAGAGCCATCTGAGAGAGGTGGTGTCAACTGAGAAAATGTCTCCATCAGACTGGCCAATAGGCAAGTTGGTGGGCATTTTCTTGATTGATGACTGATGTGTGAAGGCCCAGTCCACTGCAGGTGGTGCCACCCCTATGCAGGTAGGTAGCAGTATGAACTGCAAAAATTAATATTGACAGTTTGAACTACTGGGAGTAAACTAAACATAGAAAAAAGTTAAAAATAAAATGCAAGCCAAGTGGTGGTGGTGCATGCCTTTAATTCCAGTACTCTCTGTGAGTTTGAGGCCAGCTGGGTCTACAAAGCAAGTTCCAGGACAGCCAGAGCTGTTATACAGAGAAACCTTGTCTTGAAAAACCAAAACAATAACAACAAATCCAATAACTAACTAACTAACTAACTAACTAACTAACTAACTAACTAACTAAATTTGATATAATTTCACACATTTCACATGTGTCACAAAAAGAATCCACAGACTGCCTGGGAGCAGTCTATAAAGTGTGTTTGTAGTCTTGAATGGTGATGCACATTTGCCTTTTCTCTGTTAGGGCATGGTCTCCTTATTGTTCAGTTATTTTGTATGTGATTCTGTTCTTTTTGAATTTGCTTATGATTAGATATGAACATTCCTTACTAAATGTCCTGTCCTCTGCCCCATGCTTCCATGTCATTTGGTACATGGAAATCTATTCCTCACTTACTCATCATGAACAGGCTGCAAACTGGGTAGAAACAATACTGTGGCTAGAACTTCATCTGTCCTCTTACCTTCCCTGGCACATCATTATTTCTGAACTAATCAGTAGCTTTGCCAGCTTCTTCACACAAGTAGGAATTCAATCCGTGAAAAGCTCCTCCTATTTGGACAACTGAAAGAAATACCTGTGCAGGCAGATGATGCATTTTTTAAACTCAAGTTTTTGTTATTGTTGTACTGTGTATTGACTTTCTTTCCCCATTGTAGGACCTATCCACCACCACCCCTCCTGCCCCCTACCCCAGCAGAAAATGTTTTAACTTTCAACATTCAGTCTTTCACAGTTGTATTTGGGAATCTCAGACTTCAGAGGTTTTCCTCAACACCTCAGACTGCAAACATTTCAGTCTGTAAACGCTATGATCTCAGACTTGAGCAGCCACCCTGTCAGCTGAGACACTGGCTGTGTTGGTGCTTTTGGTCAATTAATGTTTCCAGGGAAAGCAATGATACATTGTTGGAATGCTTCCCATGGCTTGCCCAGCCTGCTTTCTTATACACCCAAGCACCACTTACTTGCTTAGTACCAACCATGATGACTCAGGCCAGTAAGCAGTGTTCTCCTCCATGGCTTCTGCTTCAGTTTTTGCCTCCAGGTTCCTACACTTCAGTGATGGACTTTGATGTAGAAGGATAAATGAAATAAATCCTTTCCTTTTCAAGTTGCTTTTGGTCATGGTGTTTATCACAGCAACAGAGAGCTGACCAAGATATCCAAGCAGGAAGACAAGTAAAACACAGGTGTCTTGTGGACCAGTGGTCACACACAGGCAATTTTGTGGGATGATCTTCAATTAGTTCCCCACGTGCAGTGCTCTGGTACTGCTATCTTGGATTCTTGGTCACCGTGAGCAAGGGTCTTGAATTGTTTTGTGTTAAGTTCTGCAGTCTAGTTACCCAGTCTTGGACCTGGTGGAAGAAAGAGTTTGACGATTCAAAAGTTACCAAGAATTAATAAACACTGGCCCTTGCTGAGAGCTTGGAGAGTGGCTCCTTGATTTCCTGGAGACTGGCTGGACTATGCCATTTTCCTACAAATCTCCCAAGGGTGTGAATTCTTTCTGTCCTGGGCCTTTTTGGTAGACTGGTTAGCTGGAGCAATTAGGTAGGACTTGGTCCATTGGTTTACTAGAGCTGTGGAAGCATGGCTCCACAACTTGATGATAAAATAACAGAAGCATATTGCTTCCCAGTCCTGGAGGCTGGAGTCCAAGATGGAGGTATTGAAGAGGTAGTGTGGGGAGGGATTGCTCAGACCTTCTCTCCCAGCTGCTTATAGCTGCCATCCTTTCTGTGTTTTCACATTAATGTGTCTGTCTTTGTGTTCAAATCCCCCTTTCTATAAGGACATGAGTCATGTTGTATTAGGGGTGATCCAATTACCTCATTTTAAGTTGATTAACCTTGTATACACTCAATTTCCAATGACAGTCACCTTGAGATTCTCAGGATTCATTTTATGGACTTTTCTTTGAAAGGGACACAAGTCAACCCATTGTTATGCAATTAGTTTTTTTTTCTCTTAATTTCTCATTTAATAAAAGTGAACTAAACCAAGCCTGTGGTTCTCAGTGCTTGGGAGGCAGAGGTAGGTGGATATCTGTGAGTTCTAGGCCAGGCTGATTTACAAAACAAGTTCTAGACCATCCAGTGATACACAGTAAGACCCCGTCTCAAACAAAATGAAACAAAAGCTCCACTGCCCCCTCCAAGAGGGAAGAATAAAAAAGCATCTTATTTTTTGTGCCGTTATACTGGAGCTCTGATTTGATTTCTGTTCTTAGAATCCCACTATTTGAAACAGCTGAGGTCACCTATCTCCAGTACAGACTATGGTAACAGTAAGCCCTCTTTCCCCACTCCCATGAAAGGAGGAAACTACATAGGTTGAGTTCCTGGTGCCTGTGGTCCCCACCTAAGGGGACAGTTTTCCAGGATTGGAGAGGACCCTAAAGTAACTTATTGTAATATCTTTAGTTTCCTAATGAAGAAATCCAGCTATAATACATTAAAATAATTTGTGTCAAAGTATTCAGATTATTAAAGTTAGATGCGTGAGCAACATATTACTGATTTTACTTCTAATACATAAGATTTTAAAGTATATCAATATTTTTAACCAGGTGTGGCATGGTAGCCCATGCCTTTAATCCAAACACTGGAGGCCAGTGTGGCCTACATAGTGAGTTCCAGAATAGCCAGGACTACATAGAGAGACCCTGTCTCAAAAAACAAACAAAGATTATAATTACGCATAGTCATAAATATAAATAGACATATACCACTTGCATTCCCTCACCATTGCTTACAGCTCACAGGAACCATAAGGGTCCTGGAGGTGAGCCAAATAGGCTGTGCATCTTCAGGGAGCAGAGTACAGATTAGGAAAGGAAGAGTAACTTTGCTTCAACCCAGTTCTTCTCTGAAGCACAGCAGAATTCTTGCTTACTTTACTTCCTAAAACTTTCTCATCTGTGAAGGAAGCATCAGGGTCTAGATTTATTTTTTAAAGAATTTCCCAGATTTCAAATAAATTGAGAAAAGATTCCACGAATTTGAAAATGACAAATCTGCTGGAGGCATGGCTGCTCAGGTCTGCTCAGGCCTTCTCACTCGCCAACCCTTCACTCCTAGGCTGGGCTAGAGTTAGAGGCGTGAAGGTTCATCCCCAAACAAAAGCAATCTCCATTGGCACTGTGCATTCTAGGCTTTCTTTTGGAGTGCCCCAGGCTTTCATAAAAGACTTTTCACACTTCTGCATCTGCTTCTGGTAACTTCCAGACTTAGTGGAAACATTTTGTTGCCTGTTGTTTAAATTCTGATCCTATGGGAAATGTCTTCTGAAGAGGATATAAGAGTCTCAGTTTGGATGATGATTAAAAATGTGATGTTTTTCAAATAACCAGTTCAAACATTAAAAAATATTTATTTGTTTTTATTTTATGTGCATGAATATTTGCCTGCATACCTGCATACCGGATGCATACGATGCCAGAAGACAGCATCTGATTCCAAGGAACTGGAATTCTAGGTAACTGTGAGTCACCAGTGGGTAGTGGGATCTGAATTCAGGTACTCTGCAAGAGCAGCAAGGGCTTTTAACCTCACTCCAACTCCCAGTTCAAATGCTGTGAGGCTTGTGGGTAGTCACACTGTCATGCCATGTCATTTCTATGAGGTGGGGCTTATCATAAAATACTGACAACACTAGACTGAATGTTTTTATCCTCTTCATTCTCTAGGGCAAGATGTTTTTTAATCTCTAATTTTATTGACTGAGACTAAGTGATGAGTTTATTTTTCCTTTAAATAGCAGATCAATCCCTCATGCCCCAACAAAAGCCCATCAGAGGTACATGCACTCAGTAAACTTTATTTGGTTTTTTCAGTACACAAAGAGGCATGGGGGTGTTTTCTCCTATGGAAAGAGTGAATCGGCCCCTGAAGCATTTGGTCTAAATGTAGAATTCCTAAGACTTTGTGGTGGCTTCTCTTCCTCTTTCTCCTCTTCCAGGCACTCAGTGGAGTTTTTCATCTCTAACAGTGTTGAGATCGGGGAAGACAACAGGCTGCTGAGATGGGGAAGACAACAGGCTGTTGAGATCGGGGAAGACAACAGGCTGCTGAGATGGGGAAGACAATAGGCTTTGCTTCTAATTCGATGTTTCTGAAAGCGTCACAAAATAGAAATAAAATTGTATTCAAAAGTTGAAAAAGAACATGTAAATAGCAATAACAGAAATTTGTAATTAAACAATTAACAGAAAAGAGCCCTGTAAAGGCATTAAAAGTAGAAAGAGGAAGGCACTAGATCTGTTGTTTAAAACTGATTGAGCCCCAGCCACATGGGAGCGTCTCTGCCAACAGCAGAGCTGGAAATAGTAACTTCCTAGTGATGTTGTTGGGGCCACACAAAAACAAACAAATAAAAACAAACAAAATTCCCCCAAAGTATTAGATAGCACATATAAAGATGTGGAAACAAAGGTGGAGAATGTTTGAGGAAGAGAGTTGATATTGTCTGGCCCCACATACATGGGCACATATGTGTACATGGAACTGCACACACACACACACACACACACACACACACACACTCGGGATGTGATAAAGCTCAGAATATCTGAGCATTGAGGCAATAGAGACCAGCAAAATGATGAATTCCAATCTATTCTCCAGTATATCTAGGACTGTGGGCAACAATTTGTCTCCCTTTTATCTTGTTGTTGTTATTTGTTTTTTATTTTTGAAAGAGGGTCTTCCTATACAGCCCTGACTGTTCTGGGGCTCTCTATGTAGACAAGGATGGCCTCTAACTCACAGAAATACACCTGCCTCTGTCTCCTGAATGCTACCACCATGCTGGGCTTCCCCTTCATATCTTCAAGCTTAAGAAAAAGTTTTTGTGGAATTTGATGGCTGTATAAAGTGCAAAACCACTCTAAATACTCCATAAAAGATGATTATGATAGCTAGCTGTCTCCATTTATAAGCGTCTCATCATTTTATATATGTTGATGGATCCTAAGAATACTTAAATGTCATAAAGCATTTGAAAAAGAGGAGTGTAAAGGATGAAGGAGGACTGTACCAGTCAGTTAAGATCAGCCTTGCTCATTTGGCTTTAAGCCAAGCACATGTTCAGCTGCCAGTTAGAGTACCACCTGCCTTCACCCTGGCTTTAACATATTCTTTAAAGTGGCATGGTGGAAGGTATCCAGCAGCATTGAGAACCTGCTTGCAATGTGCAGTCTTGAGCATCCACATTCTTGAAGGAATTCTAGCTTTGGACTTACAAAGAGCAAAGGCATTTGAAGGCCTGCACCCAACACACTGCAAGAGAACACTGCTATGACAGATGCATTTGTCTTAAGCTGCTGAGGACTCTTCTGCACGCATAAAGAATGATGCCGTTTTCCCCTATGGATAATAACAGAGGCAAGTCTGAGATTATGTAAGAATGGCTTAGGAGAGATAAGCATATTTTCTTGTGAGAGATGAAACCAGTTATAGAGTAGAGCAGAGAACAAAGCATTCTTCTGCAGCAGGGGACATATTTGATGACCTGATGCAAATATTATACACTTTTGAAAGTGCTTGATATCACAAGTAGCACTTTGTAGTGTGTACTTCACTCAGCACATTTGCTATTTTATTTTAATGTATACTATTAGCACAGAAGAGGAGAATGTTATGAATAAGGAGTTACATAAAGCACGGAAGCTGTCTCTCTCTGTGTGGGGAGCAAAAGCTGAGGGGACAAACACACCCAGGTGCCTGAAGTCTTCTCCCCTTTGCAGCCAAAGGAACACAGTAGAGTCAAACACATGAAGAATGAATGTGGCAGCTACTTCTCAATAAGTAGGATTTTACAAAAGAATGAGTTACTGAGTAAACCTCTTGGCATATATAAGGCCCTCAATAACTAGAAACTCATTTTTATTACCATTCTTATAGGAAGAACTGCTTGATTGCTGGCTGCTAGAATACTTATTGAACACCTATTAGGCACCATGAATAGTCTGATGAAAACTCTTTTAGCTTGCTTCATAACACTTAGAAATGTCTTCCAGTGGCCTTACCTTCCTCCATTTCCTATAATAGGTTTTCTATAAAATTGTCCCCTCTAAGGCAAGCTTTCAGATCTCTCCTATGAATTTACCATTCACCTCCAAGTTTCAAAATCCTAGTAGACTCATGCCAACATGTCTAAGAAGCAAGAAAACAGAAAACAACAGCAACAAACTCAGCCCAGCACAAACTAACAAGACCCAACTTTAGAGCTCAGTGGGAAAACCAGAGAGAGGGTTTTTCTACCGACCTCTGTATGTCCCATAGTCTTTTGTTTCTTACATTTGAATGTGGCACTTTTGGTCCCTGTCTGTTCTTTTTCAACCTTTCCAGTAAAACTTGCTCCATGAATAGTAACCTGTGTTTCTTACAAGCTGCTGTGGCCAGCTCAGGTCCCTGGATCATACATCACACTTTAAGGAGGAAGGACTAGCTTTCACTGTTGGAGTCTGTAGTAGAGTGACAGGTTCTCTGATTCCATTGCTCCTTGGTTCTCTAGTTATTGAACTTACATTGTGTGTATAATGAATCCTAACATTACTGTTAGTATAAAAAAAACCTTCCAAAACCATTTAAGTAGATAAAGCTCTGTGTTTCTATTTGTTTTCTGAAGTCTCTCAATTGCTGTCCAAAATATAAGTTTGAGACAATAGCAACAATAACCAAGTTTTATAACTCAGCCATCAGTTGTTACAAATAGACTTCCTATTGCAGGCTGATGAACCATATTGTTAATTGACAATTAAGACTGATGTGCATCTATTGGACTAGCTTTAATTAATTCTTTCCCTTGGCTGATCAGTAAGTTTCAGGAGTGAGCACACATGCTTATTTGGGGGGCTAAGGGATGTATTTATGGGTCTGAAGATGAATTCAAAGGTCATGATGCTCAAGAAATTTGTGCCCATTTTTTTTCTTGAGAATGGTGAAAACGTGTGTTACTATAGGGTGGATAATGTAGGGTTCTTTCTCCACTTAGCAATTTCATATTAACGATACAGCTGTCTGCTGCGGGAAACCACCCAAGCACTTGGCAGAAGCAGAATACCAATGGTTCATTTCTAATTAAACTTGTTTATTTTATTCTTCTCTCAGGGTGTGTATGGCCTTATTTCAGGTTTGAGTTCCCCTTCCTCGAGACATGAAGACTAAATGTAGGAAAACATAGCAGAGAGAAGCTTTTTTTTTGTCTCAACTTTCTCCTTCCTTCTCTTCATCCATCCTTCATGTCAGGCACATGTGTCTTTTTTCCCCTTGTATCATGCATATAAGAATACATATATGATGTATTCTTAGGGAATAGTCTGCTCTCAGTTAGTAGAAGTAGAAATATAAATTGATGTCACTTTTCTCAAGCATATTTACATTTAAAATATTATCTTGAGTTCGTATTTGAAAATGGCATCCCATTTACTGAGAAATGAGATATCAGTGACTAGTTGGACTAGGGAACATAGACCTTTTGATTTAAGCACAAGGTGATAGTGGATTATGGGTTTTGTGATGTAGCCCTTACAGCTGTTTTGGGAGTACTTTGGAATTTCCATAACTTTATAATTGGAAGTGAACAATAGCACCTGTGGCAGTTGCCCAGGCGCTTGTTCCTCACAACCTCCCCAAAGCAGCTTAATTCAACTTTCAGATAAAAAGGGATTATACTAGTACCTTTAAAAATTGCCTACTTATTTTGCTAGTTTCTCCTTCTCCTCTGTAGGCTTAGCTGTTATATTAGAAGATAATTGGGGAGGGGCTGGAGAAATGGCTCAGAAGTTAAGAGCACTTGTTGCTCTTTCAAGGACCAGGTTTTGTTCTCAGCACCCATGTGGTTGTTCACAACTACTCATAACTCCAGTTCCAGGAGATTTACATGTAGGCAGAAGTTTCTTTCCTGCCTGCCTGTTCCCAAATANTCATCAGCTGCTTCTTAAATAATTGAACTCAGAGGCTTATTACTTATACTTATAAATACTTGGCTGGTAGCTCAGGCTTATTGCTGACTAGTTCTTACACTTAAATTAACCCATAATTCTTATCTATGTTTAGCCATGTGGCTTGGTATCTTTTCTCAGTGCAGCATTCTCATCTTGCTTCCTCTGCATCTGGCTGGTGACTCCTGACTCCACTTTTCCTCTTCCCAGAATTCTCTTAGTATGGTTGCACTGCCTGGCTACTGGCCAATCAGCATTTTATTAAACCAATTCAAGTGACAAATATTTACAGTGTACAAGAGCATTATCTAACAGCATTCACCCTCCTCTTCTGACATCCTCAGGTCCAGGCACACACATGGTATACATACATGCATGGACACAAACCACTCACATAAAACAAAATATGCATAAAATAAAATAAATCTAATTTAAAAAAAAGAATGTTATTGATGGCTGGAGAGATGGCACAGCAGTTAATAGCTCTTCCTACTCTTTCAGAGGACTTGAGTTTGGTTCCCAGAACCAGAATTAGGTGGTACCAATTGTACCAACCACCTGTATCTCTAGCTCAAATGGATCTGATGGACCTTATCTGGCCTCCAAGGAGACCTGCATTCACGTGTGCACATACCCTCACACAGGCACACATATGTAAACAACACATAGGGAAATAGGTAAAACTTGTGATAATTCCAGAACAGGAGTGTGATATGAACCTGTCTCTTATACACATCTAGATGTGTATAAGAGACAGATGATAGACTGTCCATATGCCAAGTGTATCCCTTGTGTAACTGATTGTGTCAAGGCCAAACCAAGAAATTGAGGCAGAAGTATTGAGTGGCACCAAGGAGAGCTGAGGATCCATAATCTGACTGACTGCCGGACACACACAAAACAACCTANGTGGTGACAGCTTGGTACTGAGAGTGACTCAGCATGAGTGTTGCATTGTGGCCATCGTTAACTAGTATCTTAAAAGAGGAATCCAGAAGATCCTTGGAGTTTATCCTTAGAATATCCTTGAAATAGCATGTATATTTCTAAACATAGATACAAAATTGAATGGATACTGGATGATTATGGAGCCCCTTGGTTCTAATTTTTAGAAGATGAAATTCTCTTGCCTTCCTCCTTTGACCAACTTTTGATGTTACCAGTTAATACTTTTTAAATATTTATAAATAAATAGATCATTGAAAAAGAAAAGATTATGACAGAGGTATAAAAACAAACAAACAACAAACAACCAAAAGAGAAATCACAAAGCTGTGGTAGTTATCTGTGCCCTGGCTGATCCATTCAGCAAATATTTACAGAGCCTCTGGTACTGTTTTTTTTTTCTTTTAAGACAGAAAAAAAATTTAAAAACTGATCTGAAAATAATGAAGTCTATTGTGAGAAAAGGACTTTTAAAGGATTCCACAGTACATCCGCCAATAGAAACAAATGTTTGTGCCCCATGTTGCAGGATGCCACAGGAGTTTCATATGTGCACAGCCTGCCCAGCCCACTAAGGCAGCCCTGCCATACCCATTTTCAGGACAAGAACAGAGAATGACTTTTGATATCTAAACTAGTCCTCCAGGTATTTTTCTTCTTTGAGTACACGATAACCAGATTCTGTCACATACAGAATGGACAAATCAACAGACAAACAAAACAATTGACCCAGATGTTCTAAAATGGCTTCTCTTTAAAATTGGTTTGCACCTCACTTGTGAGGAGTTTGAAATCAGGGGATCTGAAGTCTTTCTGGCGATTCTAGCTTCCCCTTGCTGTAGACATTCGACAGAGATGATCATGCACCTGCTCAACTTGCCTCCCCTGAGAAATGCTGCTTTTGAGTCAAATCTGTTTCTCTTCATACAAAACTGATTTAGAAAAGATAATAGATTCTTATTTTTTTTTTTAGTCATAGCAAACCCAAACTGCCAAGGCTCTTTGAATTCTGCTTTTTAACACAAAGCCACACTGTGTGAAAGGTGGGCTGCTTCACTGGACCAGTGCAAACACCCAGTCATCAAAGGGCTTCCTGTGTAATTAGTAATGTGAGTGCAGCCATGGAGTTCTGAGATGTGTACATATCTATCCAGGCAGAGGGAAATCATGTAATTAATTTTGAAGCTGTTATGATGTTTCAATTGATTTGGATCAGAAAAAGGAGAACAATTAAGAAGAATCAGAAAACAATATCCCTTTTAGTATTCTAAAGGGAAGACAAAAATTAAATAGGAGTTTAATTGAAAATTCTGATCTATGTGAGGGAAAAGGAAGGTTGTATAAAGAGGATTCTTGACTTATTCTGGATGCACTAGCATTGGGCCAGCATCTTCTGCAATACAACTCTGGATTCCAATGTTGACCACTCTTCTGTAGGATAGAAGTCAAAATATTGAAGATGTTTCAAGAATCACATGATTCTTTGAACTTGAATTCTTCTAGAATTGTTCTATCAGAGTAAAATCCTCAATATATTACTTTTCAGCAGGAACTATGAAATGTCATTATTTTAGTACATTTATGATCTTCTGTGGGTATTTGACCTTCTGATTGTAACACTTTGGCTATGAAATTGAAGTACATGTGCTTGTGTTCACAGCTCACACCTTCTAACACTGTCCTAACATGCTTATTTAACATATTCTTCACTGATATGTTTCCAAGCCAATTATAGGGGTTAAATTTTTTAAAATGAATATTGCAAACTTTATAAAACAAACTTTGAAGATAAATCACTAAGAACTACATGACCATAAAATAGCATCTTTCTATACGTCTGTCAGTTACTCATTACTTAATTATGTATTAAGTGTCTGCTATAATTAGAATGTTACTTCTTGCTGTTTACTTCTGTTTTCACTAGAAAAAAAGCCAGGGTTACCTGTGTCCACTGTCCACATAATTTTCTTGTAAGCCCAGATGTTCTATATATGTTAATTTGGAGCCTAAACCTTATTGGAATTCAACTTAAACTCTAGCTGCATATGTGGTGGCTTATGATTATAATCCCGGTTCTGGTGGTTGGAATGGGGACAGTAGATTGGTAGAGGCTTGAGAGAAGAGGCTTCTGCAATCTTAAGGACAGCCCAAGCTACAGAGGGAGATCCTGCCTCAAAACAAGCAAAACAAAACAGAATTCAACTTCAAAAAAGAGTGAAGACAATAATACCGTTTTTCTTCTAGCAGCCACAGNATCTCCTGCTTAATAGTGCGATTTAAAAATACTAAAATGTCTACAAAGCATGGTAGAATTTTTTGTCTTAAAAGAGACTGAAATTAAAATTCAATGCATTTTTAAAACTTGTGTGGTTTCTTTTCATCTGAATAGTATAGTTGTATGACTTCAAGCCTCTTCATGAACCAGCTGATGAGACTGAGTTCTTTGCTGACATCTAAGAATGTTAAAGTCAATAGGAAATGAGATATTTTGTGGAGACAACCATGCCCAGATTCAGGCTGAAGATGGACTATAGTCAAGAATATAAAACTCCTCACCTTTTTGTGTTTAGTATTATGTTTTCCTTGAATCCAAGGTACTAGTTATCTTGGAATAGATCATTTCAGGAAGGTCAGACAAGATGAACTGTTTTTAACTGACCATTGCCTTACTTTAGTTCACTGTATTGGATGAGGCAGTAAGAACTTGTTAACAGTAATGTAATAAGTAAATTATGGAATGTGCAAAATCATGTCTATTTCATTACCATTGTTGTCTTGTGTGGTACATACAAGCACAGGCCTATTTATCCATGAGTCTGCTGTTAGCTGGTACTACATCTTTTCTCAGCTCTTTCTCAATCTTTCTTCCTTGATATCTGAAGGTAAACAGCTATGATCAGTTGTTGGTGGACTCTGGGGGAGTTTCCTGAGTTTTCTTGCATTTTTACCAACCCCTCACTGAAGAAACAGCACAGACAAGAAACACTTGGCATTCACAGCAAGATTGGTTTGAAATCTTGGAAATCTCAAATTGTTTTTGTGCTCTTGTTCCAATCAATCACCTCTTTGTCCTTCTAGATCAGGATGACATTGCCCTCGCTTCATTCCTACAAGGTAGAGAGAGGAAGGAGATTGGGGAGGTGAACCAGGAAGAAAAAGAGGGGAGGGAGGGAGATGCTTTGTGATTTTCTTTGCAGTTACTTTCTATTACTGTGATAAAACAGTGACCAGGGCAACTAATAGAAGAAAGTGTTTGTTTGGGCTTATGGTGCCAGAGGGATGAGTCCATCACCATGGGAAACATGGCAGCAAGCAGCAGATGAGGCAGCAGGAGCAAGGAGCTGAGAGCTTTTGTCTTTAACCACAAGCACAACATAGATAGGGCCAACTAGAAGGCAAGTGAAGGAAAGCTTTTCATCTCAAAGTCCCCAGTGATATTCTTCCATCCACAAATATGCCCCACCTAAATGTCCCCAAAGAGTGCCACCACCTGGGGACCAAGTATTCAAATGCTGGAGACTGTGGAGGACGTTCTCACTCAACCACCACACTTTCCTTGATAGTAACGTGTACTGTTAGGGTTTATCATTTAGTCTGCTTTGGCAAGTGCCCCTTAGTCTTTAGAGTGTTGCTCTAGATGATGGACATGAAGATGACCTTTGCATTTCAATGGATCAACGTGATACGGAGACTAAATTGCAATCATTTCTAACACTATTCCACTTTAAAAGGGCAAGTTTGGGTTTCTTGTAATTACATAATAAAAGAGACTTGAGGTTTAAGAAGTAGGAAATCCCAGCATCTATTCCCTCCAATCATCCCTGGCTTTCACATTTGTTCTTTCATTGAATAACCATGTGAATACAGAGCCAAGGCCTACCTACCTGGTCGCTAAGGCCTCTGTTGCCTTGGCAACTAAACTTATCAGAGATTATAGGAAAGTGTTTTCTTCAGCCCTGGAGCTGTTTTAATACTTTCAAATGTCAGAAAAAAGGCATCTATAGTCCCACAGGTGCTGGTGTGAATAGGGGCAAGAGATACTATTTACAAACATGTTTAACAGATTCTTCACTAGGAAGCAATCTTCAAAACATGTGCATAAATTAGGAGGGAAGCATGGATCACCCAGCGAGAGAGAAATGGATGAGATCTACATGGGCTGACTAGGAGTGAGGAGGAGGAAATGGGGGGCAAGGGATGGAGGTTGAGAGTGTAAAGGAGTGGGAGGTTCGAGCAGGAACAGGGACAGAGAGAGAGAGCAAGGAAGGAGATAACACGATAAATGGGGAAATCACGGGAATAGGGAGAAACAGAGTGCTAGGGAAGTCCA
>LZPO01045512.1:18765-28793 GCA_001675575.1 Neotoma lepida | reverse complement strand
GAAGGCACAAAACAAAGACGCAAAATACTAGAGATGTAGAAGGATCATGGAAAGGAGGAGAGGAGATAACAAACACTAACAGAGAGTAAGGACAATCAAAGTGCGTTATAGGCATAAATAAGCAGAGGTCAAAATGAGGCTCATTTCTTTGTACAATTAATATGCACTATCATTGTAATTGCTATGCCAAAAGAGACTTATAAAATGGAATTGGATGCAACTGAAGGACTGATATNTTATNGACGGGTCAGAAAAGTCTGGCCCTATCCTTGAAGAGATGACTGCATGAAGTGAGATAGATAAGGAACAGGCCAAGGAGAATTAGTCAGCCTTGTTTCTTGGTCTTTGGAATCAGACTATAACATCTGAAACTTTCTTTAAGTTGAAAAAGTAAGTGTAAAATTATAAGCATTATTCTCCCATTCATGTATNTGTCATCAGAATCTGTCCTGTGTAGCTTCAATGTTCTGACTGTTCATTCTAAAATGTGTAAATGTTAGCCTACATTTTATTTTTCCAGGAAATGGAATGGGTACATTATTCTTAGTTCTGCTCTTAACCAGTTCAGAGTTAGGGCATGATAAATTCTCACTTACAATGGTAATCTGGACCGGTGAAAATATAACCATTTAGGGCTTGGCTACATTGCTCAGCAGGTAAAAATGCTTGCTGCCGAGCCTGAGCATCTCATTTNGATACCTCGGATTCACATGGTAGCAGGAAACAACTCCACAAAGTTGTCCTCTTACCTACACATACACTCCATAATACATGTGTGTCTTACCACCTACCCAGTACACTTAAAATAAGAAAATACAAATAATTTAGGTAAAAGTTTTATCTTACAGGTTTAGATATTGTACTTTGCAAAGAACAATCCATCATATGCCCATGAGTTGAAACACACACCAATTCACATTTTGTCTTTAAACATCAAGCTTTCAGAATGCATCTTTCAAGATTATATTTGCATTTTTACAGATAAAGTAACAAAGAGTGATAGTGCTTAAATACAATCCCATCTGAGTGTGGATAATAAATCTGAGCCTTTTTCTCTTGTCAAGATTTCTTGTCTTTGTCATTTAATTTTCCCTGAATGGCTATAAAATCTGTCACAGCAAAGCACTTAGTCTCTGAGGGCAGTTATTGATAAAGCTAGCTAGATCCATCCAAGATGTGTATTGGAAAGGTGAGTCCCATTATACATAGCTCCTGATACAGCAGGTTGGTTTTTAAATTCCAATATTGAAATAGAATTAGAAAGCTGCAAGTTAATAAAATGAGTCATTGGAAGTACAATATAGGACATCTATTTATATAGAGAATTAATTAGAAATGGAAGACTACAAATACTATGTGTCAAAACAGTCACCTGTTTTGGCCAAATTGTAGGATATTCTGCTGATGTAAGCAAAAGTGTTAATATTTTATGTGTGCTGTTGCCCAATTTTTGCAGAGTGAAAGGTTTATGTGACCTTAAGAGAAAACAGAGTGTATACCCAATGTTTGTAACACAAAGCAGCCAAGGGGATTATCTCCAATAGCACCTACTTTTTTGTAGCCTGAACACACCCCACACACACACACAGAGAATTCATAATTAAAGTCAAAAAGAGATGTAAGAAAATTACAAGAACCAAGTGAAATGCATGTATACTTCTCACAAGCACCATGCCCAAAGTCTTTATTTAAATTACTTTTTCTTTTCTTTTTATTCGTATGTCTGTGTATGTGTGTATCTGAGGATATGCATGTGCTTGCAGGTACCCACAAGGCCAGAAGAGGGAAATTGACGCCCTGGAACTAGAGGCTCCAGAGGTTGTAAGCTTCCCTATGTGGGTGCTTGGAACTGAACTCTGATTCTCTACAAGAGCAGCAAGAGCTCTTAACATCAGACCTACCTCGCTAGCCCCTTGTCTGGGGTCTTTATGACTAGACTAGCCAACTCCAAAGGGAAACCTCCTTCAGTAGACAAAGAAAGTTCTCTCAGGACTGCACTGAAAGGTTTCTGGCAGAGGATTCAAACAATATGGTTCCTAAATCCCTGTATTACTTCTTCCTCCTAAAAAATCGTGACAACAGCAAATGTCAATATATTATGAAACAATTTGCTTGGCAAAGTAAGGCTGGAAACTAATTCATACAATTTACTAAGTCTCTGGAGCATCATTTTCCTCATTTGTAAGGTGTGGATCAATGCTAATTCCACATAGAAGTTTAGAAGAAGCCTTTCAAAGATTACAGAGTGCAGATGCATTTGGACACACGAACAACTCAGGTTCTTGAAAAGTGCTCAACAAATGCCACCCTGGTAACCGTTCAAAATTTCAGTTTGATATTAAGCTCCTTTATAAAACACACACANAAAAAAAAATGCCTGTGCTGCCAAGGGAATGATTTAAAAAATGAAATAAAGCCACCATCTGGGATAGAATGTTTTTTAAAAAAAAGTATTTTTTTTTAATTTTATTTGATCAAACTGTGACTGAGGAATGCACTTTGGAGGATGTCACATAAGCGATGGTGAAGGTTTAATAAGGGTAGGATTGGTGAAGACAGATAGGAGATGAAGGAAATAAATTCTCTGCACACAAGGCCTCAGAACATCTTTATTTTCTTTTCAGTGTGCATGACAGTTGTTTGATGTTGTTAGCCCTTACTTGATTAATCCTAGAACACTGCGNTAAACATCCTAGGAAACAGATCTCTTTATTCTCAGTTNAAAATTGCTGAGAAACCCTGGGTACTAAGAAAAAAATTGGGTGAAATATTTATGCCACATTGGAATATGAAGAGATAGGTTTTCTTACACAGTGGAACACGCAGCTCAAAAGGGGTGCATTTTGTAGTCAGACATAACAAATGTTTGACTGGAAGCTACTGTCATTTTAAAACCTGCCTAAGCAGCAGTATTGAGTATGGAAAATGAAAACCCCCTATGTGGATTCTTAGCCCCGTAGCTTATTAAAATTTGAAGTGAAGAAAACAAAGCTCAATTCACATACAAAATAAATAAAACAATTTCTCTGTCTCCAGTTTTCATTACTAGTGAGTTTTAGAAATAAATCATCTATAAACAGTTTTGATTTGTTGTGTTCCCCCCCCCATGCTGAGTAATCAAACCCAGGGCATTGTGCGTGATAGGAACTTTGTCCTCAATCTTAAATCTTCTATAAACAAATGGTCTTCCACAAACTCACAGAGCAGTTTATCAGGGGACCAAAGCAAAAGAAAATACAAAGAAATTATATGTAAGGGCCTCTTTGTCTTTGTTGCTGCTTTTCACAAGTGAAAAGAAATAAGTTGCTTAGAGTTTCTTGCTTCGTGCTGTGGACACACATTGCTCTAACACAGTGAACATTTTGTAGGTGCTTTTGTGTCCTCAGACCCCGGAGACTCAAAAAAGTCTCTCAAAGTCTCTCAAAAAAGACTCTCCAAAGCCTGTCATAGGTCTTTCCTTTCAGTGCTTGTGTTGATATTTTGCAACAAAAAAACACTTCCCTAGCTTTTAAGCTACATGGGGAATTCTGAAAAGAAAATAAATCANGATCAAAAAGGCCATCAGTGGGCTAAATGTCAAGAGAGTAGCCTTGGACTTCAGTGTACTCCCTAAGAGACCTCTTACATAGCCCTGGGTTTGGTTCTCATTACTACAGAAAAGAAAGAAAAAGGGAGAGAGAGAGAGTAGGCAGATAGATTATAGATAGATAGATAGATAGATAGATAGATAGATAGATAGATAGATAATGGAATAATGGGTAGATAGATCGATAGACAGACATAGATAGATAGATGGAATGGTGGGTTGATGGCTAGATGGATGGATGGATGGATAGATGAGAGAGAGACAGAGAGCAGAGGCAGGACTACAGGGGTGAGAGAAAGGAGGAGAAAGGATGGAAAGGATGGAAGGGACAGAAAAGTAGACAAGAGAGAGAGAGAGTGAGAGAGAAGGAGAAAGGGAGGGAGATCTGTATGGGTNGAAGACTAGAGAGGGAAAAGGTGAAATGTAAAAGAAGAGANGAGAAAAAAGAGTAGAGGAAAAAAAGTGTTGTTCCTGTGGTTAGCAGACTAGGAGTCCCCTAAAATACATACACCTTAATATCCCATCCTGATAGCCAAGAGAACATTCAGCATGTGATCAACATAAGTTCAGAAATATAAAGAAATATTATATTAGATTATCTGAGTGAGCACACATCTAACTTCATAAGTGTATAAACATGGAAGAATAAAGCAGAAAAATAAGCAAGAAAGACAGTGACATGAGAAGATTGAACACTTTGGTGTGGGTAATGTAGGGACTGAGGACCTCAAATAGAAATAGAACTCTAGGAATTGAGGCAGCAACTCAGCCAACATGCAGCAAATGGATCTAAATTCCTCCAAAATTCTAGTGAAAGGAAACAGGTTCTCCTGTTGAGCCTCCAGAGCACATGCCTTCACCTCAACCCAGTGAGAAAACCATCAGACTTCTGACCTACAAAACTATAGCATAATAAATGATGTTAAGCCATCCATTTGGGAGGAAATTCATTATAGTATCAAAGGAAAACTAACACAAGCCTCAGTCCTATTCCTCTCAGTGACTGGCCTTAGCAAATTACTAAATGCTAGTTCATGTTTGTCTTACTTCTCTATTGCCATGAAAAACACCATGACCTTGACCAAGGCAACTTATAAAAGAAAGCATTTAACTTGGGGCTTGCTTACAGTTTCAGAGGATGAGTAATCATGGGAAGCATGGCAACAGACAGGGTGCTGGAGTAGTAGCTGGGAGTTTACATCTGATCCACAGCACAAAGCTGAGAGAAAGAGAGGGAGCTAACTTGGAATGGTGTGGGCTTTTGAAACATCAAGCCCATTACTAGTGACCCACCTCCTTCAAAAAGACTATATCTCTTTCAACAAGGTTACACTGCCTAGTCCTTCCCAAACACTCCAACTGGGAAACAGACACTCAAATATATTAGCCTATGAGGACCATTCTCATTCAATCCAGCAAAGGATTCTGGCTTGCATTCAGTCCAGCNTCTAAAAACACAAGTGATCCAGGTGATCCAAAAACAAGACAAAAGAAGGAGAGGGACAATCGTGTAGGCACCTCTAGTCTTAAGGGGCTTCCCCCTGAGCCANGCCTTAGGGGGAGGTCTCAGGCAGGTGTGTAGTTACCTGTTGTCAATGTAGGGGCCGTGTCCCAAGGCCAAAGCCAAAACAACTATCTACTACAATATAGTTTTTGAAATTCCAAGAGAACATGCACTCTACAATATTTGCCAACCTTGCACGAAGAAGTGTTATTTTATCAAAAGTCATTTTATGCCACTGTGGTTATGTTTTAGGAAACAGTGAACTAAATTCTAGGACTGTAGTTGCTGTACAGCAAATATTTATATACCTTCAAAATTCATATATTGAAGACATTATATCCTATGTGTTGAATTTTAAAGGGACTCTCTGGGGAATAAGTAGGTTTAGATAATAAGGTCCTGAGAAGTAAAGTCCCTGTGGTGACTTTGTAAATAAGAAGGGGACAGAGAAGCATCCTGCCTCTATCATATAAAGACACAGCAAGAAGGTGCTACATGCCATCCAGGGATAGATCTTTAAGCAAGTGTTATACCCACTGGAAAATTACACTTGAGATTCTCAGCCACAAGAGCTACTGGAAATTAATTGTTTGAGCCACCAGTCTCTGGTATATTGTTCTAATAGNCAAAGCTAAGACACATAAAAAATAAGTATTCCTGGAAAGATTAATAAAACTATTTGTTGTCAATCCTGTTGACATAGGAATTTAAATCTTTTAACAAGTTACATTATGTAAGTATTCTATTTTGAAAGAAATGAACTTAGTTTCCTTTTCTAGTTAAAGAGTGGAAGGGTGGTAGTTAACAGAACATAANTCACTGCTAACACAGGTAGGAAAATGATTTCTNCCAGGCAAGATACCATGGATCAAAGCAGTCCAGAGATCCTGCTATCACTCAATTCAGGAAGGTTGCAAGAGGAAATTTAATTCTCAAGATTAACTAAGACTTCAGACAAAGGTGATGTTTACAATCTTTGAAAAATAATGTTCTACTGAACAAAATGCTCTTTTCCACAGTATATTAAGAACATAAGGTAGCTTGCATGTTTTAGAAAGCAGTTGGAGGACTGTAGTTCATTCTATCCACAGTGCCAGGTCAGTGCCTTTTCCCTTAAATAAGTATGTATAATCAGAATAGATTAAAAAGAAATACACTATATGAATAAATAACTCAGAGTGTTGATTTGCCACATCAGTAGTCTTCAAAAGTCACACCTCAAGAAGTAGAGATGAAAACATGCATACAAGTAACATTATACTCAATGAGAAGGGTAAATTGGAAATATACATGTACATACATATGTGTGTTCATTGTAATAACAATTAATAAAAAAGACCATGAAATTGGAAGAGCAAGAAAGGGTATATAGGAGAGCTTGGNGAGAAGAAAGTGAGGAATATTATAATTATATTATTATAATAAAAATAGACTTACCAGTAAAAAAGACAAGAAAAGGTGCACCTAGAAAAATTTTCAATATTCAAAGCAGAAGAAGCAAGAAGAGTGCAAATATAAGTTATATTTAAAAATAAACCATATATGTTTGTAATCTCTATTTCATCTCTATCTATATGAGTGTATACATATATGGCTTGAAATGAACACATTAAAAAAAACCTCTGTAGATATTTAAATAGTAGACTAGACAGAGCTCTCTGTCAAATAAATGACTATTTCAGTAGCTCTCTGAAAGCATGCATGTAGCTGTAGACACTGATAGAAAATAAGAAACAGAAGTGATAAGGGGATGAACACAAAAACTCACTGTTCAGCAGACAATAGAATAAGATGGAGAACTTCTGAAGATACAATGATTGTAGAATTTTCAGAAGAGATAAGATTCCTAGTGATATTGAAAGGAAAATTCAAGAACACCAGATTATAGGCTTGGATAAATGTTAACATTTTATTGTAGTGTAATAGTTACTGAAGTTGATAAGGGAGACTGAACAGTGCAAGAATCAAGTGAGGCTAGGAAGGTGATGAAATTTAATTAATAAAAGTAGATGGAGGTCATGGAATACTGTTTCACAAGGACTAACATGATTAGACTTGGGATTTTTGAAAACAAAATAATATTACAATTTTGTATAGTGGGATATTGATGGAGCTGGTACGAAGAAACAGCCAAGACTTTTACCAAAATACTGGAAATCTGAATGTGAAAACGGAGTAAGGAATTAAATGAAAGGGGAGTTAAGTAGGTAAGGCAGATCTCAGAGCTATCAAGGGGCAGGAGCAAGATTATTTGGAAGAATGATACAGTGCTGGCAATTGTTGAAGCTACTGAAAGATTCTGATTTGAGTCCTTTAGAAGTGATGTTTACCATTAGGTGAGCAGATAGCTAACTGGAAAAGAATCCTATGGAGCTGGAGTGATGACTCAGTGATTAAAAATGCTGGCTGCTCTTGCATGGGGCCTGAGTTCAGTTCCCAGCANCCACATCGCACAGCTCACAACCACCTGTAACTCCAGCGCCAGGAGATACAACTCCCTTTTCTGGCCTCTGCATTCACCTGCGGGTTGAGTAGTGCCTAGTCTACAGCTGAAAATAATTTAATACATGAACTAGATCTAAATAATGAGAAAACTTCTAGTACAAGCAAACTATATATGTATATTAATACCAAAATAAAAGAAACACGATAGAAAATAAATAGAAAAAATTCCATTGGAGAAATGAGATTACAGTAAAAGAATCATTGGAGTCAAGAGTGGAAACAGGTTCTGGGTTCATGTTCAGTGGGAGATGAAGCATGTAGAGGAAAAGGAAAAGAAGGAGGTGAGAAATAATCATTTCACTTTTGTGCATTTTGACATTGATGGACACACTCTATATTAATATCCAATTGCCAATAACAACAGGAGGTTGGTAGCAGAATAGCAAACATAGGCAAGGAAAAATACTCAAAAATAAACCAAAGAAGTATAAGATTTCTTAAAAAGAAATATTTCAGATATTTGTGCTCATGAAATACAGCCATGAACATGTTTTAGGAAATCTATCACCAAGCTCTATATATTTTTAACACATANAACAATTCATCTTAAGATGTGCACTATACTTGAAAGTAATGTTTGACTGATCTGGAGTCCATCCAGGATTAATGCAGGTACAAGGACACTCTTCTGTCTCCCTCTATTCTTCTCAGAGTCATTTTTTTAGCTTCGAACCACATCACAGATTTCCACTGTATCCAATAGTGTCATATATATTATATATTATATACAATATTTTCTAATGAAAAGTTTATATATAATACCTTCTAAGAAAAAAGTTCTATTTAAGGAACAAAATCTGATAATTGCTTTGTTAACATATATTTAAATTCTTCATTCTTAGATTTTTATGATGTGACTTTATCTCCATATGGATTTTTATTAAGAAAATAAAAATTAAAGTTTAAGAAGCTGGCCTCACTTTTAACTGGGTTGGAGATACACAAACATGATTACCACACAAGCACATGACTGAAGAAGGGTGAGAGGGGACTGCACTGGGCGTGGTATGGCCATAGGGATATTTTTAAGGCCCATGTCATAAACTAGAAAAAAGACACAGAGATGGAGTTGACAAAATTTAGCCACAAGTCAAAATATAGAAAAGTTTTTAATCTAATAATGCTGAAGATTCAGTGTGGTGACATCTTGGTTAACAGGGACTAGGGGGTCCAGCTCCTTGATAGTCACCTCCCAGGGTCCGGGAAGAATCTACATCCAGCTGATAATTTATTCTTTGATGATATGAAATGAATCTATGTACATGAAAATCTTTAGTCCATACACTTCACTNTTCTGATAAGTTCTCTCTCTACACAGCTTCTATTCTGCTCTCATTGCCCCATCTAGGTCCTTATCCATCTAGTTCCTTCCCATCTTAGCTCCTCTCCCTTCTCCTTCTTCCTCATCTCGTTCTTCCCCATCTGGCTCTCCCACACCTTCCATCNCATTCCTCTAATACTCTCTTCTAGCCCTGCAATCTAGTTCTTCCCCATTTCAGTTCATTCCTCTCCAGCTCTTACCCATNGAGTTCTTCCATTCTCTCTTCCCTTCTCCATCTCTTCCAGTTCTCCTGGCCTCCCCTGCTCTTTTTTTTCTGAGAATAAAACTGCCTCTTTATCCCTTTGACCCTTATCTCTCCAAGCTATCTCAGTTGGCCGCTGTTTCTGGTGAGTGTGCTCAGTCACTAGGCAACTTGGCTAGGCAACTTCCATCACAGCTAGATGTACCTGTAAGTTCGAACCCTTTAGTTCTGAGTTAATTGTTAAGGGTGGATCTAAAACTAGAGATAAGACTTTGGAAAGGAGAAAGTTAAGCTTAATTAGCACATCTGCCAGGCCTTCTCAAGCAGATAGTCTGATGCTTAAGTCTGTTCTTGGAGTACAGAGGTATCTCTGATAGGATACTTTTGTCCCTCCAGGGAAGGTCCTGCCCAGATGCTGCTAATTGCAGAAAGGCTTGCATTACTGCTCAGAAGATTATCAGATATTCCTTTAGTAGAAGGGAAATGTTATCCAGTAAATGATGGAGAAGCTACAATAGCAAATGAGAAACTCATAGTAGGAAACAGCTAATAATCAAAAGCCAATATCACAAGACTCCTTGAGCCTCAGTTTGACCTCTGGAAGGCCCTTGGCTTCTTCCAGATATTAGCTTTGTCATAATCAGCTGAAATCCAACTTCATATATTTTTGTGGATTGCAGCACTTGGTCTCTGTTTTCTCTTTAGCTTCAGTTCTTTAAGACTCACATCCAGTAAGTGAGTTAGAACCAGGAAGAGCATCAGCTCTATTCAGGGCATCGAGATCACTGATGTTTAACCACCTGAATTGGCAGGCAACTTACAAGGCTATTCATCTAGAAATAAAAATAACTCACTAAAATAATTGTCTCTCAACCAAACATGCATGTACACACACACACATACACACACA
>LZPO01045512.1:0-14386 GCA_001675575.1 Neotoma lepida | reverse complement strand
ATTCTCCTTGTCTGCTTATCCCGTCTATACTTCCTGCCTGGCAACTGGCCAATCAGCATTTTATTTATCAATCAGAGCAACACATATTCACAGCGTGTAGAAAGACATCCCCATCACACAAAGGAAGGAAACTTTGTTGAAAGAACTATAAACCTGTGACATTTGACAAATCCCAACTTTNCCCAATTTATATGGGAAAATAGACTCATTAAAAGTTGATTTTACTGAACCAACAACCAGGGAGCCCGCATGAGACCGACCTAGGCCCTCTACATGTATGTGATAGTTGTGTAGCTTGGTCTACTTTTTGGNACTTCTAACGATGGAAGCAGGGACTGTCTCTGACTCTTGTTGGCTTTTGGGAACCTATTCCTCATACTGGATTGCCTTGCCCAGCCTTAATACAAGGGGAGGTTCTTAGTCTTACTGCAACTTGGTATGCCAGGCTTTGTTGATAACCATAGAGGCCTGCTCCTTTCTGGACAGAAACAGAGGAGGAGTGGATTGGAAGTGGGCAGAGGAGAGGTGGCAGGAGAGAATAGGAGGAGGAGAGAAGGAAGGGGAAACTGGGGTAGGGTTATAAAATAATAAATAGATGTAAAGACTTGTTTTTTACTAGATTGTTTCCTTTACTGAGCAGAAGCATTGTAGCCAGATGAAAGCCCATTAGCCTACTTTGTTTTTGTTTCCTGTGCTTTGAGGGTCTTGTTCAAAACTGCCTATAACTGCAGGAAGCCAGGCACGGGAAAATGAGTATTGCATGATCTGAGTCATGTGTGTAATATAAAAATGTTTATCTGCTAGAAGCTGAGAGTGGAACAGTGGCTGGCAAGGGAAGAGGGAAAGGAGAAATGAGGCAAGACTGATGCGAGTAAGAGTCTCTGGGGTTCTGTGGCAGAGTAGCTTCATATTCTGTGCAGCTCAAAAAAGCTAGAAGAAAAGATTTCTGGATGTTTCCACAATGAAGCAATGACAGGTGATTGAGAAAACAGGTATATGTGACCTGTCTTAAAGGTTACATGCATGTATATATGAAAAAGTCACATGTATCCCTTTAATATGATTTTCTTTTTAAATGTATCAAATAAATAAATAAATAGGTAAATAAATAAATTCAAAATACAAAAAAGGTGACTTTAGCATAGATTGGGCTTTAAGGAAAAAATGTGTATATGTGTGTCTATATGAGTTTTTGTGCACCACATGCTTACAGGTGCCCAGAGAGACCAGAACAGTTTGTTGCTTCCCCTGAATCTAGAGTTATGGGCGATTTTGACCTATTTTGCATGAGTTCTTGAAACTGAACTCAGAAGATCTGAAAGAGCAGCAAGTTCACTGAGCCTTCTCTCCAGCCCCAGGTGTCAGATTTTCTATGAACTTCCATTGATTTTCCAAGATGTAAAAATACTGAAATGTTATACTTCATTTAATGTGTCTCCATTCTGGGGAAAAGAGCCCATAATATTCTGCAGCTCAAGGTTGGGCTTTAATTCCTGAAATGCAAACTGAGGTTCTGCAAAGTTCTATGTGTTCTTCAGTATGGTGAAGATGAGTGCTGGGAGAGACAGAGAAAGCCTAGAAGGATGCAATGTTGGGAATAAAAAGCACAAGCTCTCGGTACCACTCCTACTCTCCATTCCATTCTGTCGTTTCCAAACCTAAAACCATCTGGGTTACATTTGCTCCATTCTAGTGAGCTCACCAGGATCTGATGGTTAGTTCCAAACCTGGGATTACACAGATGGTTCTAATTAAACTCTGTGGGACATGAAACCAAACAAAAATTAGTAAATAGGGGAAAGATTTGTAGAGAAGAGGGTGAGTGCTGACAGGAGAAGGAGGGAAATGGGAGGATATACATACACACACACACACATATATATATATATAGTCATATATATATGACTATAACTGAAAAAATAAGGGTAGGTATATTTGAAAGAATTTTCAATGAACTACAGACATTTTTCAGCTATCCCTCATAAGTGAGCACTGCCTACTTCTCTACTCCCTGCAGCCTATCCAGTCTCCAACAAGAAGTAGCTCACTAAGCCCATCTCTCTCTAGATTTTGTTTTAATCAAACACCTGTCACAGGATGCACCCCTGACCCCTTCCTTTTTGCTAAAATTGTTTATGTGTTAGTCTTATCCTCTGTGAATTCTTGTAATCTCCTTGAGGGCAGCATGCATACCTGATTCGGCTCCTGAGACATCTCATATACACATGATGCATTGCACACCGGCGTAATTCTCCCTCTTTCGGCAGTTGGAGCATTGCCTGGACCATAACAGGTGCTCAGTAAATATTGAATCCAGTGAATGGTTGCAGGTGTCAGGCTGAACTGAAGGAAATGCATATATAAATGTATGATGCTCTTGTAAGTGCCCTTGGCATATCTGGAGATGAGGATAATGACAGGCTTCCGGGTTTTTCCACATCTCAAGGGAGTGAAAGTTTAAGGNTCTTTGGGATTCCAAATNTGAAGTGAATAAGAAAGCAGCATGTAAGAAACTCAGAATAAAAGTTCTAAGATGTCTGAAACATTGACATATTTACCTAAAGAGTTTCATTTGGGAAATTTAAATGTATGTGAAAGATAAGAGTTTCTGCAACTGTCATGTAGATTTTGGAGTTATGTAGAAAAATCATAATTAAATAAGAATATTATGTGCATTTAGCAATGGATGACACCACACCCAGTAGTAAATGGGCAGCACAAAGGAGGCCATGTTGGGGAGATGAGAGGTGGAAGGAGGTGGGGATGATTGAAAGAGTTGAGAGGGTATGTGGAGGACATGTGATCAAAATACATTACAGGAAAGTCTCAAAAAATCAATAAAAATATTTTAAAATATATTATTGGTCGCCTAAGACACCAGAGAACACCCAAGCAAACTGAATGTAGTGTTCTCTTTTGTGATTACTTTCACAGAGAATGAAAACCACTCAAATAAAAGAAGCTTGATGCTAACCTTACCTCCCACTTCCTCAGTTCTGCCTCAGAATAACTGAGAACTTCCAGGGAACAAAGTCAGTGTGTGGTGCTGTGTGTTTTCAGTGACATGAGGCTGTTTATGCTGAAGAAAAGCACAATTTCTTTTTTCACTTAATTTTTCATTGTTATTATTATTAATTGCTATTGTTATTATTATCAGTGTGTGTGTGTGTGTGTGTGTGTGTGTGTGTGTGTGTGTAGCATGAGCATGCCATAATGCACATGTGGAGGTCAAGGAACAACTGTGAAGAATCAGTTCTCTCCTTCTACCATGGGTTTTGGGGATCAAACTTAATCATTAGGTTTGCACAGCAAGCCATCTCACCACTACCACCCCCCAAAATTATTCATGACTCCTATTGTAAATCTTCTAACATTATGTTGATTTTTTTTCAATTAACATTTGTATGCAGTTATGATTCTCTCTGTGCATCTACTTAAGAAATGTGGCGTGCTATGATGGCTGTTGTTAATGTTATTAATATTATGAATTCCATGCCATCTTTTTTTGTTTGTTTTCCAAAACAGGGTCTCTCTGCATATTCCTGGCTGTCCTGAAACTCAATCTTTACACCAGGCTGGCCTCAAACTCACAGAGGTCTACCTACCTCTGCTTCCCAAGTGCTGGGATAAAGGTTAATGTCTATCACTTAATTTCAGATATCTACTCTATGTAGCTGTTCAAAATAAAATGACTACCATTAACTTCCCATGGAGCTTGCAATCACCAAGCCATCTATATTAGAACATATATCTGCTCAATTCTTTGTAAATATAATGAAGTTTGGAGCTGCAGCAGGATGGAAAAGATATCTCATGCAAGAGAGTGTCTGGTAGCAGCAATAGTGGATGGGTTACACACTGCAGCCCCAGCACTCTTGATGGAGGGACAGGAGGATTGTGCTACATGTGAGACCTGTGCTACAGGTGAGACCCTACCTTAAAAATAAGTTATGGAAGAGGTCAGGGAGATATCTCAGCAGGTAAGGGCACTTGTAGCTAAACTTGAAAACCTGGATTTGATCCCCAGAGTCCACATGGTAGAAGGCAAGTGTCAACTCCTACAAGTTGTACTTGACCACTGTATGTACTTTTTGGTGTGTGTGAGTGTGTATGAGCATGCACACACACACACACACACACACACACAACTAAATAATTGCAAAAGTAATATGAAAAACACATAAGCACAGATAGTGGGAAGCAAGAGTTGGGGAATAAATTAGACTAAGTCTTACATTGTTGGAAAGGAAATCTAGTAATAAACCATGTTTAACAGCATCCCGATAGCAATGAGGGAGGGTATCTAGCACTCAGCTTCTGTGTTCTAAATTTTAGTCTCTACTAAAAGGGACCCGACAGCCTTTGGTGAAAAAGATGTTTCTAACTACGGAGCAGGCAAGTATAAGATGAGCCTGAAATGCATTACTTTGTTAAAAAAAAATGAGAAACAATTAAAAGCTTTCGTGATGACCCACTGAAAAGAGTAGGACACCATGTGTTCATGTTTAATTACATCTACGTTACCTAATTATTGTAAGTAGGATGCAAAGAATGNCTGGTCCATATCACAGATATAAGTTAATGAGCAAGTAACCAAATCACAGTTTTTCTTTCCTTTGTGGATTTATGAAGAGAACTGTTAAGAGCACATTTTATGAATATATTAACTGTACATATCCAGGGGGTTCAGTGTGGTATTTCCATNTGATTACAGTATGTAATATCGACTCCAACCACCCTTCTTCATTCACCACCTCCTCTCGTCCAACACATTCCTCAATTCCTGGTACTCACTTCTCTAGTTTGAAGAGTATTTTTAGCTTCTACATGTGAGAATGAGGGTGAGGAGTTGCCTTTCCCTGTCTGGCTTCTTTACTTGATTCTCATCCTTCAGTTCCAATCAGTTTTCTGAAAATGACGATTTTATTATTCATATTTCTTATCACTGAACCCTATTACACTGTGTATTTATCATGTTGTCCTTACTCAGTCTGTTGATGGGCACCTAGTGTTGGCCGGTGCTACAGGGAGATTTCTGCAGTAAGCACGGACATGATGGTGTCCCTTCATAAGCTGACTTTCTTTTTTTATGAAGGAATTTTTTATTCATTTTACATACCAATCACAGATCTCCCTCTCCTCCCTCCTCCCACCCCTCCAGCCTTCTTTCCCCAACCTCTCCCCCATTCCCTCCTCCAACAAGGTATGGCCTCCCATAGGGAGTCAGCAGAGCCTGGTACATTCAGTAGAAGAAGGTCTAAGCCTTTCCCTCTGCATTAAGGCTGTGAAAGATGTCCCACCATAGGTAACGGGCTCCAAAAAGCCAGCTCATGCACCAGGGATGGCTCCTGATCCTACTGCCAAGGGACCCCTTAAGCAGATCAAGCTACACAACTGTCTCGATTATGCAGAGGGTCTAGTCCTGTCCCATGGAGGCTCCACAGCTGTTGGTCTAAAGTTCATGCATTCCCACTACTTTGGTTTGGTTGACTCTGTAGGTTTCTCCATCATAATCTTGATGCCCTTGTGAAAAGAATCCCTCTTCTCTCTCTTTGACGGGACTCCTGGAACAGGGANGGAGTGGGAGCCAGAGTGGGAGAGACGTCCTTTCTTTTGAAAGTGTATTTTTATAAAGTTATACAAGACAGAAGTGGAGAGAAGGCTCTACAGTCAAGAACACTGGATGCTCTTCCAGAGGACCTGGGTTCAATCCCCGCACCAACATGATTTCTCACAAGCATCTGTAAGTCCAGATCCATGGGAACTGAAACCCTCTTCCAGCCTTCATGGGCACCAGGCATGCATGTGGTACACAGCCATGCATGCAGGCCAAACACTCAAACACATTAAAAAACAAACTGTAAGAAATGAGGTTACATAGTTTCAGGAAGGTCTCTGCAGAGCTGGGAGATAATGCAGAGGTTAAGAGCACTTGTGCTCTTGCAGAAGACCCAAGTTCATTTCCTAGCACCCATGTCAGGTGGCTCACAACTGCCTGTAACTTGAGTTTTGGGACATCCAACACACTCTTCTGGCTTCTGTGGATACTTGCATACATGAGCATATACTCATATAGATAAATACACATATAAATACACACATAAATAAAAATGAATCTGCAAACATAATTTTAAAATATTCCCACCAAATACTTGTTTGCAATTGCAAATAGGGAAGACACATCAAAATGGAAAAGTCTGAGAGAGTCTAGTCATCAAATGATCAAAGTGAGCATCATCAGAGGTAATGGGAATTGAAGTCCTGTACTTCCTAATGGTTGCTATGCAACACGACTTTTGTGATGACCCTGCCAAATCTGCATAACATGACTCTAATCACAAAGAGACATTTCACAGCTCAACTTGAAAGATATGCTGCAAATTAATTGTTAGATGCTTTGTTTAAAATGTCAAGGTCATAAAAGTCATAGAAATGGGAAATTTTCTCCATGACTGGATAACAAAAAAGCATTATAATTAAATGTAATGCATGGCTCCAAAATAAATATTTTTATAAAAATTACATTATCCTGAGGTGATGGTTACAATGGCCTGGGGATTATATAGAAGCAATGTGTTAATTTCAACTTGCTGATGTGAGTGATTTCATGGTAACCCTGTAAGGAAAACACACCATTTTGTTTTTAAGGAATCACATACTAACTGAGTGGTACACAACATTGCATGGAAATGTTTTCTTTTCTCCAAAACNAACTGAATGTATTCATTCCTTGAACACTCTCACTTCTTGAAATCTGCAGAGATACTTAAAAGTGTCAAAATAAGTGTATTAATATAACCATAGTAATATCGAAGGATAACTTAATTACTATAGGTTCGTGCCATGCCATCTAAAGGAACTGTCATAAAAAAATATTGATCTGTTAACATCAGTACAAAAATTGTTCAGGGAAGAGTTCTGGGTGGAAAATTCAATATTCAGAAAAATATATATTATAATTCCATTTTCATTTTCAAACAACACCGAAACAACTACAAGAAATGTATGTTGTGCAAAGGTACCTGTGCTAATTACTCCATACTATGTATAAGGCATGTGTCCATGTGTGCCTTTGAATCCTGAGTCACTTTCCTATTTAATTTGTATACCCAGAACATATCCTGAAAAATCATTTGAATAAAAGTTACTTGGCAAAAATAATCTCAGGATTAGACCTGTTATGTGTTTGGATTTGCAAATGAAATAATCCCTCACATCGCAATCTTCGGCAAAACCACTTTGTCTTCAGCCAGTGAAGGTAAAAGCACCATCGTGACTATAGCTTCAGGAGCTGCTCAGAAAACACACATCTACCTGCTACAGCCATGGCTTCCTATCCTTGAGAAATGTATTAATCCCTTGGATTCGCACTGTTGGTTTCAATCCCAATTTTTTATCCTGTCTTTTTCTTCCTTTTGTCTTCCCATTAAAAAGTCCCCCTGTGAGGAGATGGCCAGANGAAAAATGCTATTGGCATCTCTTTTCTTTTTTTCTTTTATTCTTCTCACATGCATTACATCCCAACCACCATTTCCCCTCCCTCCACCCTTTCTAGTCCTCCCTCCCACCTCTCCTCTAGCCCAGATCCACTCCTCCTCTGTTTCCCTTCAAGAAAAGAAGAGCAGGCCTCCCAGGGATATTAACCAAACAAGGCATAACAAGATGCAGTAAGACTAGGCACAAACCTTCATATCAAGGCTGGAACTGGCAACCCAGTAGGAGGAACGTGATACCAAGCACAGGCAAAAGTGACTGAAACACCCCCACTCCCACTCTTGGGAGTCTCACAAGCATTCCCAGCTGTATAACCATAAGGTATGTGCAGAGGACCTAGCTCAAACCCATACAGGGTCTTATGATTGTCACTTCACTCTCTGTGATTCCCTGTGAGCCCTGCTTAGTTTATTCTGTGGGCTTTATTCGCCTGGTGTCCTCAACGCCTCTGACTCCTGCAATCCCCTCTTCCTCTTCTGTGGGATTCCTCTGGCTCCACCTAGTGTTTGGCTGTGTTGNTTTGCATCTGTTCCCATAAACTGCTGGATGATGCCTCTCTGATGACAATTGGGCTAGGCACTGATCGATGAATATAGCAGAATATCATTAGTAATCTTTTCATTGAAATTTTCCCTAGTTGTGTTTGCTTCTATCCTGGGTCTCTGGGCAGTCCAGCCTCTGGTTCCTAACCATCCAGGCAGTGTCTGGTGTGAATTCACTTTCATGGCATGGACCTCAAGTTGGACCAGTCATGGGTTGGCCACTCCTACAAGTTCTGCACCACCACTACCCCAGCACATCTTGCAGTCAGTACATATTGTTTGTAACTGTGTTGATGTTCCATTCTCAATGCTGGGAGTCTTGTCTGATTATAGAAGATGACTGGTTGGGTTCTGTATCCCCCATTACTAGGAGTCTTCTCTAGGGTCACTCTCAATGGTTTCAGGGAGTTTCCAGTGCATTAGGTTTCCACATGTCCCCAAATGCCCCCAAATTCCAAACATCTCTCCCAGTACTCTCTCCCTCCACACTCCACCCCCTCATTCCCTCTCTTCACATCCCTACCTGCCCCAAGTTCACCTGCAAAATCTGTTTTATTTCTCCTTCCAGGAGATCCATGTGTGTCCTCTCCCAGCCTTCCTTGTTGCTTAGCCTCTCTGAGTCTATTGATTGTAGCATGATTATCCTTTACTTAATAGCTAATGTCCACTCACTTATAAGTGAGTATATACCATGTTTTTCTTTCTGGGTATGGATTACCTCAATTAGGATGTTTTTTCTACCTCAGACACTAAGATAAACAATCAATAAGTGGGACCTTATGAAACTGAAAAGCTTCTGTAAGGCAAAGGACACCATTAATAGGACAAAATGGTAGCCTACAGAATGGGAAAAGATCTACATCAATCCCACATCTGACAGAGGGCTGATCTCCAAAATATATAAAGAACTCAAGAAACTAGACATCAAAACCAAATAATCTGATTTTAAAATGGGATACAGATCTAAACAGATAATTCTCAACAGGGTAATCTCAAATGGCTGAGAAATGCTTAATGTTCATAATCCTTAGCCATCAGAGAAATGCAAATCAAAACTTTGAGATTCCATCTTACACTGTCAGAATGGCTAAGATCAAAAATACAAGTGACAGCTCATGCTGGTGAGGATGAGGAACAAGAGGAACATTGCTCCATTGCTAGTGGGAATGCAAACTAGTGCAGACACTATGGGAATCTATATTGTGGTTCTTCATAAAATTGGGACTCAATCTACCTTAAGACCCAGCTATAGCACTCTTGGGCATATATCCAAAGGATGCTCCATCCTACCACAAGGGCAGTTGTTCAACTATGTTCATTGTAGATTTATTCATAATAGCCAGAACCTGGAAACAACCTAGCTGTCCCTCAACCAAAGAATGGATAAACAAAACATGGTACACTTACACTATGGAGTATTACTCAGCTGTTAAAAACAATGGCATCTCTTTTCTTGATTAGAACAATAGTGTTTACACAGCTAAGTTGTTCTATTATTTCCCAAGCTCAGTGCCTTAGCTCAGAATCTGTAAGATTTCATGGAAACAAACTAGTCCTTGAATTTTACAGGGAGGAGGATGCTAAGCCGTTTCAAGCTAAGAACATAATCCCTGAACTCAAGTACTCTAAATTCATATCTTAAGGCAATTTCAAGTGAAGGATCTGACAGGCTACTCCTTCCTAGAGGACAGAGTTTCGTGGTGCTTGGAAAGGTGTGCAACTGNAAAGTATTTTTGTCAGGATTTCAAATTGGTCTGGATTCCTTTAGTGAAAACAGAAATACTTCTACCCACCCAGTCACTAGATTGTGTGCTTAAATCTAATGATGCCTTGTCCAGACAATGTGACCATTTTATCCTGCTTTCTTATTTGTTCTTCATGATCTCAAGGCCTTTATTCACAGACTAACAGTAACATAATGCTAAGTGCCTCAAAGAGGTAATTTAATTTCCAGTACACTGACTTCTCAGCAAGAGAAGCATCAGCATTTGCTGTCCATGGACAGGCAAAAAGAAGCCCCACAGTGATATACAATATGACACAAACTTTCTCTCATCATATCCACATATTTAATTCTATTTTTCATTTTGTCAGATTGACAAAACATGTTCATCTGTTTATTCCACAAATATATATATATACAAGAGTATGTATACATATATTATATGCATATGTGTATATATTGTGTGTTATACATTATATGCATATATTTGTATATATTATAANTATACATATATTACATGTATGTATATTTATATATACACAAATATATATTCAAAATGCAAGTGTTCTAATATTGAGTATAACAGTCATTGAGTAGTTAAAGTGTGTGCTATAATCTCTAGTCTACTATTACTTATTTTTTGTATTCTTAATTATATGTAAAAATAGTTTACATGTGTTGATACATGCATGTGCAGTTGTGTGTGCATGTGTGTAAGACTAGAGGTCAACATTAGGATTCTCCATCTATCATGTTTTCAAGCTGTTTCATTTGAAATTTAGAGAAGGATACTGAGAACCAGGAAATAAAACACATCCTCAGCACTGCAAGAAACCAGATTGAAGGCAAGAGACAGGTCTCCACATTCAAAGCCCTGCAGATGTCATCATTTTGCAACTCATCTGTTTAGCCTCATTGTTCCCTGACTGTATAATCCCCTTCATACCTTTTCCTCCCATTTAATGTGCATATGCATAAGGTGTACATGTTTGTACATATATGTGATTCTATATGTGTGCTCACACTAATGTGTTCAAGTGCATTTGCCTACATATACATGTTGCATGTAGAGGCTAAAGGTTGATGTCAGGAATCATCCCCCACTGTTCTTCCACGTTATGATTGAGGCAGAGTTTTTGATTCAAACCNAGAGCTCATTGATATGGCTAGTCTCATTATCCAGCTTGCTCTATGGAGCACCTATATCCACCTTTTGAAACTGGAAATGCTGGACGAATCCCATACTTACCTGGCATTTATAAAGGTTCTGGGGATCTAATCTATGATATTTAAATCTACATAGCAAGAGTTTAAAACACAGAGCAATCTCCACAGTCCAATCTTCATTAACTTAATAATAAAAATTCTATCCCTTCAGTGTCCTGACAAACTTAGCCCTTCATCATATTTCAATAGCCTCGGTATGGTATGATTTAATTCGATGTGACTTGACTCTATATATACATTTTGATACTAAGTCATGCTTTTGTCAATACTGCTAAAGGTAACACTAAGAATAACATCCCCCATATATAGAATATATCAAATAAGCATTCAGTGACCACCTTTTATATACCAGAAAGATATCAGTACAATACTCATCCGGGTAAGAAGAAAGAAAGTAAGTTGATTGCCTAAGATAAGCCAGGGGTGGTGGTTGAAATGGCAATGGTTCATATGTGTCTCAACTTGGTCTCCAGTTGGTGGAAAAGATTAGGAGGTGTGGCCGTGTTGTAGGAGGTGTGTTGCTAAGAGCAGGGTATAAGGTTTCAAATGACTCCTGCCATTTTGAGTTAGCGCTCTCTGCTTGATATTTGTGAACAAGAATGTGAGCTCTAGACTGCTTCTCCAGTGTCACACCTGCCTGTTGCCATCTTCCCCACCACGATGGTGATGGACTTCTATACCTCTGTAACTATACACCTCTAATAAAGCCTTCCTTCTACAAGTTGTATTGATCATGCTGTTTTGTCACAACAATAGAGCAGATATTAAGATACCAGGTAAAATTTTAATGTATAATGTATAACTCACACACTAGAACACACTGAATAACTAGTGTAAATTAATCAGTATTTGAGGATATATATATATATATATACATATATATATACATACATATATATATATATATATATATATAGTACATGTCAGGTGTTATTCTCATCTAACATCCCCACAAATAAGAGAAGGAGTATACAGTCATTGAGCTCCTGTGTTTGACAAGCACAATTTTTATGACTGTACTTCTAAAGAAATGGGAATGTGGTATATAGCACCTAGTATATGCCAGCTGGAATCTAGACAACATTTCTCAGACATAGAAGAAGGAAATGTTCATGAATTGAAAAGGCATTATTCATCATGGCATGAAGGTTAATTTTGATTGTCCACTTGACAGGATTTAGACTCACAATGGAAACAAAACTCTGGGAGTGTCTGTGAGGGATTTTCTAGTTCAGGTTAGTTAAGGTGAGAAGATTCTTGGACTGAATAGAAAGGAGGAAGGGAACTGAGCAGCTGTAATCATCCCTCTGCTTCCTGACTGCAGATGCAGACACCCCAGTCATCTCCCATTCCTGNCCCATGCTTTCCTCACCAAGATGGATCATAACCCCTCAAAACCTAAGCAAAATAGAATCTTCCTTCCTTATGTTTCTTCTTGTCAAATATTGTCATGGAATGGTAAAAGTACCTAATACACATAGACTATTCTAAGGATGCTTTTCTAACGCACAAAGAATGAAAATTGTATTCATTAACTATCTAGAACACTGATTCTACTCCAAAACCAGTCACACAGAAGTGGAAGTAATACAATGTTTTGAGTCAACCTATGTGCCCATTGTTAGTCTTCTAAAATAAAATCCATATGTAGAAAAATAAAACAAGCATGCATTAAATGTTCAGTATATGGCAGCTACTATTTCAGCGCTTTACTCCTATATAAGCAGAAAAGTATGCATTGACTCCCTAGTGTATTTCTGGTAGTATTCAAGCATATACCTTACACATGACATGTCTCAAGAGCTGACTGTACATTGAGGATTCTAGTAACACACAGCTAAGTAAATAAGAAAGTATTGATTACCAGGCACTGTTTAGGNATATTTCTTACACATAGAAGGAAAGAAACAAACATTAAAGTATTAACAGCAACCTAAGTAATCTTCTAGTTCAACCATTTGTATGCCAAGGAAATATTACAATGCATGGTCTTACATAAATGCTGTTACAGTAATGCATTGCTAGAAGGACAAATGATTGCATGCATACATTCCATTGATTGGAGGACTACTATACAAGTATTACTCTAATATAGATGCATTCACATAGACAGGGAAAACAGTGATAATGGCAAAACAATGAGTATACACAGACATCATTAGGGTATCATACTCCTTCCATTCAGGGACAAATCAAAAGTGTGTGGAGTATCTACATTCTAAGCACTTCTATAACATAACAATATCCACACACATTAGAGAATAAACAAGTATACATTTAAGCCTCATGTTCTCCAGTTGTTACTGAGGTGCATGCTTCCTCACACCCAGATGAAGCACATCATCACTGCTTGGGCACTGATAGCTACTGAGTACATTCCATTCCACACCTTCTCATACTTACGGTAAATAACTGACTATGTGTTTGGATTAGATGTACAATGTCCCTCATATATCATTATGTTTGAGCCCATGATGTTGCTTTCAGGTTGTGAAACATTTAGGAAGGCCGACAATGCTGCAGGGAGTCTGTCAGTGGGAGGTATTCTCATGAGTTGTAGTTTGAATCCACCCAGGAGTTATAGCTCCAGTTGTTTCTGCTTCCTAAATGCTGATGTGAGATAGCTTGCACACATCATGGACATGAGAAGATCCTGCCTGCTACCATGCTTTCCATGCCTTGATGGGCTTTATGCCCTCAAACTGTCAGGCAAAATGAAGTTACTTCTTGTTAGTTTATTTTGTCACAGTGATGAGAAAATTGAATAATATAAAATGCTTTGAATACCTTCTGTTCCACACACTGTTTATGACCATAGTGGAACAAATCTACTAGATGGTTCAGTTTATGCTAGATTCCATTTTACTATCAACCCATAGATAGTCCTATGCATCGAGTGCTATGATGTATGTGATACATACTACTGTCCTACAACAATAACAATCACACACAATAAGACAGGAATAATGTTTCTTTAAGAACATTGTATATACTGGAGCTTTCCTTTTATAGTATAACTAAAGGTGGGTGAAGGAAAACAGGCATATATTGCACAGCTACATGCCCAACAGTATTTTACTACAACTTTACTCATGGACAGAAGCAGTAGATGAGTGTGCAATGAATACACAGTGGACCCAAAAGCAACCTAGGATATTACTCTAATGTTGGTGATGAAATAAAGATGTATTAACCTCCCAGGATAAGGAAGGTAGTTTTCTAATATATTCCTACAATAATTCCAGGATACTCATTGATTCATCAAGTTGTACTTTGTTGTAATTGTTACTTTAGTCTGTTGTGAGTTCTGTCTGCGGTGAGTAGGACTGTGTATATTGTCTTCCCAGGAAAAGGCTCAGACAACAACATGGGGTATCATTACTAACTTACATAGATAATA
>LZPO01045511.1:0-15147 GCA_001675575.1 Neotoma lepida | reverse complement strand
AAGCCTTTGATTCATTTTCTTCTCTTTCTAGGTAGAGAGTGTAGGCAAGGACACACAGAACAGAAAGAAAATAGAAGGCCAATTATCTTTGTAAATATGGAAATAACATGATTATTTCCTAAAAGCAGTAGCCTGGTCTATGACCAAGTATTCTCTGCCTAGAATTATTTCTGGTAACAAACCAAGAATATTATGGATTTATAGAATACAGGCCCTATACAATACCCAGTAACTTACATAACAATATGAGTCTCTAGTTGAGATAGTTAATGGTCCAAAGCTCTCTTCTGTATAAATAATGGAATCACATACACTGAAGACCTAATTGGCTGATCTCAGCAAAGAACTTCCTTGACTCAGCAAGAAAGGGTAAAGAGATTGTCATTAATGGTCCCAAGACCTTTCTGTTTCTATTTTCACATGTGCCTTATAATTAGTTGTAATCTTTAAATTATTAGGATAGCCAGATACCAAGATCCTTGACTTCTGTGAATACAACTGACACTCAAATCCTTGGCACAATGTTGCATGCAAAGCTCCCGAGGATCTAGATCCCACATCCCCTATTTGTCTCAAAATCTGCCCTTTATGCCTTTATCCACCAGTCATAACAATTTGAAATTACACTGCTTCAATCCTTCATATATGTGTATATACACTGTATATACCTTTACCTCGACTCCTGATTTCCAAGTCTGAGCTCCACTCTCACATCTTCAAGAATTCTGTAATTCTGTGTGTTCAATAGGACATCAGGCCCAGGTGAGCAGCTGTCACAGGCCCTCCATCACTTTGCTGCACACATTATTTCTACTGTCAACTTCAAAGTATCCCTCTCTATTAACAGAAAATACACAAACCTATGCTATGGGATGTCTTTCTGTATGCTATGAATACATGTTACTCCCATTGGTTAACAAATAAAGCGGCATTGGCCTATGGCAGGGCAGAATGCAGCCAGGTCAGAAATCCAAGAGGGATAGAGAGAGAAGAAAAGTGGGGTCAGTGTAGACACTGTGAGCTGCTGCCAGAAGAAGCAAGATGTGAGAAAACAGGTAACAACACAAAGCCATGTGGTAAAACATAGATTAATAGAAATTGGCTGAATTAAATTATAAGAACTAATTAGTAATGAGCCTGAGCCATAGGCCATACAGTTTGTAATTAATATAAGCCTCTGTATGTTTACTTGGGACCAAACAGCTGCGGAACTGAGCAGGACTCAGGAAAACTTCCAGCTACAAACCTATTTTATTATTGATTAGTGAGTGCAAACATTTACGCTTCATAGAATCTCCCTGATCATCAAACCTCCCTGGAACCCACAGACTTAGCCTCAATTCATTGGCTTTGGCGTTCACTGTAATTTCTAGAATNTTTTTGTTCTACTCAAATAGTACAATCTTGTAGTGGTACTCACTAAAACAGGCAAGCTATATGTCCTTTGTTTTGTGTCTCCAAGGCATATCACACAGAATCAGTAGTTTGAGAATACTGTTCTCACTCATGGACCTCATACTGAGCTTGCATCCCTACTGAGGATGATGACAAAGAGAAAATATATCCATAGATAGTCCTGAAGTTATACAGAACTAAACAGCCAAATAGATAGATTCTCTCAGCAAATTCACCCAAGATTAGTCCACTGTAGTCAAATGGCATGTCTATTATGTATTGAGACCACAAAACTTCTCTGTGGAGATAACAGCATGATTGAATGCTAAACCAAGGTGGGATTTNTGAACTGTGGCCTTGATCCNGCACATTTATTGACAAAAACTGACCCTCATCAATACATTCTTTATGATGTCTAAAGAATTCAGTTGCTGTGGACAAATTCTCAGTCTACAGGAAGAGAAAAGACACCATGGGATGTGCCCAATTACAAGCAAGGTGCCAGAAGATCATGATGGGAACACAAACAATGTATTGGGAAAACCCAGACACAGACCTTTGCTACATCAGGGCCAGCATTTCTGTTAGCAACAGCAACATTCCCCAGAGGAGCTGCTGATAAAGTTGGAATGTCTCAGGGAGCCCAGCATCCAGTGATCACGCAGTTATTTCTGCCAGCAGAAAGCCTGAGAGACTTTTAAGCCTACAGTTAACTAACATTAGAGTGAAGAGTCCAGGTTGGCAGACGTTGTTCATCACCAGTTTCCCAGCACCTAGCACAGCACCATACACACAGAGAGAGAGAGAGAGAGAAAGAGAGAGAGAGAGAAAGAGAGAGAGACAGAGACAGAGACAGAGAGACAGAGAGACAGAGAGACAGAGAGAGAGACAGAGAGAGAGAGAGAGATCACATGCAACAGTTTATAGCATCATTTTTCCTTGATAACAGAGTCAGGAAAAAAAACTCCTTAATGAAGCCAACAGATAGAGAATAGTTATCTAACAGGTAAGTCTGCAAGTGTTTTGCAATGTTTGGATATAGATTAGATATGACTAGAGAACAGTGACAAAGACAAAGGTAAGGGGCTTACTATAAAATGAGGTGGATGGAATTTAAACCAGAGAAATTGAAGCACATAATATTATACACTAGATAGATACAACGATCTCAGAGTAGAAGCATAGATGACTTGCATCTTTTGCCATCATTTGCATTTTAGCCAAATTTGATGTTTAAGTTTACACATAAATGGACAGTCCATTGCCCCTGACAAGAAGCTGGATCCATCGCAATAGACAAGTAAGCATCATACATCTATTCCACACCCTTGGAAAAGTGTACTGCTTTTTTTTTTTTTTTTTTTTTTTTGGTTGATTGTTCATTTGTTTTTATACCAAGGAAAAGTCCAAAGGTACATATTANATATGAAGCAATATTAACTCTTTCAAGCTAAAGCTAACAGACTTGGGGCCAGAGGCTTGAAGAAGGCACCCATTGGAATAAATAAATTCATGACCTTACCCCTTCAGAGCTTTGTGTTATTTAAAATACCAGAATTCTTTACTAGAGACATGAGAGAACACACATTTCATATGTAGTCATTTACCAACTTCAAAGGGAAAAATCAATGCTAATTCTCAGATAGTAAGATATGGATTGGTTTAAGCAAAAGAGAAGGAAAAATAAATTCCCTACCCCACCCCCCATCCCCCACCCTGACCCCATCAAATTCCACCCTTGGTAGTGTTTGCAATGTGTGCTGATGTGTGAGGTTTGCTTGAATCAGGCCTTGACATTTGTTTTACCCTAAACAGTGGCTAGATTTCCTCACCACTGTAACATCAATGGCAACATTTCCCATTGACTAGCAACCAGTCCTCTTATTAAGTTCTCTTGCTTTCTTAGAAAGGAGCCCAAATGGCCTTGCGACCAATTCTGTTCTGCCTCTCTTGACCTACTCTGCTAGCTCCATCTGTTAAGTATCCTTGCATCTGTTCAAATCCACACCCAGTTGCTGAATTCCACCCTCAGTCAGCTGTTCAACATCTCATTTTCTGAAATTGCAGCTATAGATACTCTCAGCTCCCTGAAGTATGATTTTTCTAGCCTAGTTTTGAATTTATTTACCTTTTTAACACAATGACCCTTATCATTTCCCATCAGTTAGGAAAGCTTGCATCTTACCTGGTACTTTCATCATCTGAATGGCCAAATTTTGCCATTGTTCTCCTCTCTATATATCTGGTGTGGTTGGGAGAAGCATTCAGTATTTCAGTCTGTTTTAGGTTTCTGTAACAAAGTACATGAAACTGACTAACTAATAAAGGGGAGTTTATTTAGCTCAAGAGTCTAGAAGTTTGGAAATAAAAAATGAGGCCACATGGATGTTGGTTCCAGGTTACACCATAACAGCACTCAGAAGTGGAAGGGAAGCACTCACATGCAGAAGAGACAAGACAGTGACCTGCTTTGTGCCTTGTAACAATTTGCTCTCTCAACAGACAACACTCTATTGAGAGTGAGATGTGTCAGCAAGAAAANCATTCANCCCTCTTAAGGCTCTGCCTCCAATCACAGCCACATAAATNATCAAAGGTCAACCTGGGTTTCAAAAGCAGACAAAGCACCTTCAAGCCATAGCATTTGGTCAGCAGCAATGTTATTGGAATCTTTGTGAAATTTTTGGGAATGCCAATGGAATGCTAACCCATTCGGAGAAAACTCCAACCTCTAGAAAAAACAGGACAATGCAAACCTATGTTTTTCTCACCAGAGTGAGAGTCCAGTTGTCCCAATTCTCTCATTATTAAGGACTCTTGTTAGATTCCCAGATAGTGAATACCTAAAATAAATAAAACAAAACTACTTGAAAGACAAAGACAAAAACAAGACAGTGGGAGATGGAAAGGACACATTTCCTTGAGTCCATAAATGTGGTATTTAAAGGGATAATTAACATGGAGAGTTTAATTTAGTGTAAAGCCTGAACAAGTCTTCAATATGAGCTGTTGTTATTAGTATTATTTTCAATTACTTCAAGATCATAAACATCGCTAGATAACACAATGACCACTATAAAGATCATGAGCCAGGGGAAGGAAAACAGATGTACACTGAGCCAGAGATGAAAGTGAAAGGTTTTGATGTCTTAACCAAACTACTACAAATGTTGGTGAAGATGTGCTGGGGCTGTTTGGGGAGAGTGGAGACTCCTTTCTACCATGTTAATCAGTGTTTTGTTTCCAGTGGCTGCCACATTAGAACAGAAGGAAAGAGCAAGAGAAATATATTGCTTTGAAGTTCTCAAGGCTATAGATCTGAAGCCAAGATGTCTTGCATTTTGGTCTCTCCTAAACACTGAGAGAAGGGTCTGTTCCAGGACTCTCTTCATAGCTCATGGATGGACATCTCATGTCTTTTCACATATCCCTCCATTCTGGTCCTCAATTCTCCTTTTGATAAAACAATACTCTTCCAGGACTAGAGACCTACTCAACTCAGGGGCTAGCTCTTACCTCATTACATCTACAGTGATGCTGCTTTCAAGCAAGGTCACATTCTGAAATAGATATTTGGGAGGTTAGACATTTGGCACAGATATGGAAGAAGGGCAATCTAAGCCATAACCATTGATGCTTAGAAACAGACTTAGCACATACACACATTTATGTGCAAATATATACACACATACATATATGCATATATACAAATATATATATATATATATACATACACATATATATCCAAGTTCAAAGCACAAAAATGCATTTAATGCTACCAACTGTAGTACCCATTTTCTAAAGCTTAGAAATACTAAAATACCATAAACAGCCATTAACAGACACACCATGATTTCTGTTTTGATATGTACATTATACTGAAATTTTACACAATGCTTCAAAGCATGTTTAGAGGACACTAGAAAATTCATTTAATATTGTGGACTTAAAGCAGATCTATCTGTTAAGTTCTGTGAACTGATAGTGAGGAATATTGCAAAGAGGTAGCCAATGTACAAATAGATTAAGTCTAGAAAATGGATAGTAGAATTTCTTTATAATAATTTCTCAGTATTTTCCAGGCATTTTATGACTATATCACATATTTAAATTGTGTTTAAAGGTATTCTCAAATACTTTTTTAAAAAAATCCTTCCATCCTTAAACCAGTCTTCATTTCATTCCCATTTGTGTTTCTCCTTCTGAAGATTTTGNACATATGAACAATTTTACTTTGAGAAATTCTAAAACAAAAACCAAACAAACAAAAGTTGAAAAAAAATACTGTTTTGGTAGATTCCTGTTTCCTGCTTTTAGATGACAAATATTGACAGATGTATTTTCTTTTATCCTGTCCCTTAAACTGGAGTTGCCTTACTGCCATGNTGGCAATGNCACCTTAACTGTGATTTTATCAGGATTACCTGTTAATCAATTGATACATTTATTCAGTTAACNNTTTTGACTTCTCAGTGTCAGGCTCAGTATTAGACTTTTCACAGTGNAAAAATAACAGTATCAGAAAGTCTTAACAGTAAAATAAGGGATGGAAAATATGTATTTCTCAAAGACGTAAATGTGAATTCCTTTTGATAAGGCCTTGTCCACATAGATTTTGGTGTGCCTTAGCCTAAACAGCTATTTTTTCTTCTACTGCTGAAAGCTGTCCTCTGTGTGTTTAGGTTTCTGTCTGTGATATGCTACCAGTGTGTTAAGGCCTGGCTGTAAATTACTGGCATTCCCACTCTGTTTCAGCTTGACAACTTGAGTGGAATAAATAGTTAAAATGGTCCATTGGTTTTCTTAGATGGAGGTAATAATTTCACACAGACTGAAGGTAATGGTGATATTGAGAAAAATTATCTCTTTTGGTGACTATGCTGTTGGGGCAGATGGGTAGTGTTCGAGCCATAATAGAACGCATGTAATTCCTCTCCACTGTCTGCCCAGATGAAGACGACCATAGACAGATGAACTATGAGTCAACACAAGATGTGTTTTCCTGCAGAAACTGGGAATTGCTCTCTCAAAAGCTCAAGGTAAGGATGTCTCCTGTGTGTAAGAACATTTTTCTGGTGATTAATGTCATATCACTGTGGAGAAAAAAAAAACATTCAATTTAGCATTAAAAGTGGAATTTTCTTCTAAATACGTCTTCCCAAATTTAGCAACTACAAACTTCACTGTCAAAATCTTCATTTGTTATCTCAGGAGACAAGAGAAACCAGCCACCCTAATAGTGATTTTTGTCATAGCATACCCCCTCCTTGATTTCCAAACTATATGTGTATTATTTTTAAACTGAGACAATTATATAACTGTTTAAGGTGCTATTAAAAGAAAAATCATTCTNAGTGACCAGCCCTTGGGGCTTCACCCACACAACCACAAGATGCAGATGAGCAAAATGTTCTTGTTTATAACCTNGAGCCCAAGTTCTCTGGGAGTCATTATTGCCACAGAGAGAATACCCAGTTATTTTTGTCAACATTTTGGTTGCCATATTGAGGGTAGCTCCTGGCATCCAGAGGACAGAAACCAGGAATACTAACTGTCCTAAAATGTATGGAAGTACTTTAAAAGCATCATCCTACCCCAAGTGTGGACCAGAATCCCCGAGTTTAGGCACTTACTTGGATGCTGCCAGTGATATTTTCCTCACAAGCAGTTAAGTATTATACCAACTAACCAAAATAAACAAACAAACAAAAGCAAAAATGACAAAAAAACAAGAAACAAAACAACAACAACAAAAAAAAACCAAGCAGTTGGCCAAGTCTTAAATATTTTACTTGAAAATCATGTATCCCAGTCACAAGAATTGGAAAGATAAAAAATTCTGTTTCAAAATTTCTCATCATACAATGACTCATTTTGAGANCCATTAAGCTTTGAATTAATAAGTGTTAAAGGGTCAAGTTAAAAATTATAAATGANGTTTTAAAAGATTAAGCAGGAAAATTCAAGGTTAATAATGTCAAAGTTACTTATGGCATGCTTACCTGCCATGTGATATGTAAGCATGCTTCCCACAGCCACTCATGCCCCAAGCATCATTGTGGATGAATGGCCATGAGTACATCAACAGCCCAATAGGTAAAGAGTGACCTAGGAGCTGCTCGTCTACAATGTACAGGGCCATGCCTAGAGAACTCTGTTCTGTCTCTCTTCAGGTACCTGTGATGACTAAGAGCAATAATTACAAATTCCTGGCTTTNGTAATTTGTTTTTGCCAAAACAATTAGAATTTCCAACATCAGAAGGCTTTAAAAGTGTTTTCTGAATACTAATCTTTCTTGAGGATTTTCTNCATATGCCAAATTAGATAATGTGGTAAATGGATTTGAAAAGAATAAATCCAAAACACATTTTCATTAATGCTTTCCTATTTCCTGGGAATGTTTCCCTGGTTAATTGTTAGATAGCCCGTAGTAAGCAAGTTATCAGTTAATTGCTGGTAAATGCACCATGTATATTACTTTGGTCTTTAATTGGCTACAAGTTTTATTTCTCATTAAATGATAATTTAATTGTTTAAATAAACAAGGCCATTAAAACACTAGTCAATTTCTTGGAAAATTGTTTAATAAAATACAAATTTCATTTGCAATTATGATTGCTTTTTAATCAATAAACCTCAGAGCTGAAGTTCTTTGTTCTTTTAAATTATGGAAGTTAATCNTGGCAGGAGGTGGGAGCGATACAGGAATACTAGAGAGAAGAAGATTAGGACATGGTTGCTATAAAGGTGGAAATGGAAAAAAAAGAGGTGAGGAAGACTTACCTGGAGAAGAAAGAGGGATGGCAACACAGGAGAGAGAGGGAAAAAGGAAAGTAACACTAAGGAAGTTTGAAAAAGCCACAAGGCATTTTATTATTTGTATGCCTCCTTAAAATTATATATATATATATATATATATATATATATATAATGTTAGTATATAAATATATAGTTTAACTTAACTTTTGTCAATGGAGGGGCAATGATTACCCCAAAAATTATAGCCTATTTAACAAAATCCAATGTCAGTCTCCTTTCAAGTTATCGGTCAGAGTTCAAGAGACCCCAAAACAAGTAAGCCATTGCCATTGCCCTGGTGCCTTCCAGAAACAGAAGGTATGCTTCTTGCTGAAAACACCACATACTTCACACGCAGGATTTGGAGAAATCAGTTGGGATCTTACTTGAAAGTCTCCTCATGGAAGGCTAGTTTTGATAATTTTAGAAGGAGCTATATAAGCTGTTAACAGAAAAAAAAAAGCCATCAATAGTCTTATCCATCTGTAATGTCAATAAATCACAACAATGACCAGTATATTCTGAAAGGTACAACAGTGGCACTTATATCCTGAGGGAAACTAACAGCTACAAAATTGGCCTTAAGGTCTACTTAATAAGAGGTGATCCACTCCTGGCAGTGTAAATTTAGCCAACTACCTGTGGCTGGTAAGGCCATGAAGCCTAGAGAAGAACCTATTAGTGCTGCTTTCCTAACAGTATAATCTCTATCTGCATTCTAAATATCCATCCTTATACCCACAGATAAGTGTGGATCTCACCCCGTATCATAGAAGCCTGTTCTTGCAGTTTATCGATAGAGACTATTACAGAAATCCACAACTNGTCAAAATACAGAGGTCCACTGACCATCGGATGCATGCTCCCAATTAATAGCCTTAAAATACAAGCGCTACACTTAAGACCCAAGAAGCATTGTGAAAGGTGAGGATGGAAAGAGTGTAAGAGTTGGAGGACCANGACAGCTCCTGTGAGATAGCCTCTTAAAACAAACAAACAAACACGTAAGTGATGGACAAGAGGGTGGATCTGGAAACAGTTGGGGATTCAGAATGTGGAGGAAATAGTGATCAAGACACATTGTATAAAATCTATAAGAATTAATAAGAATATTTTTAATTAAGGAAATTAAAAATAAAAGCCTGTCTCAAAAAAAAAAGAAATACCTAAAGCAAAGGGACCTTTAAACATTCTGAAAATAGATAAGTTCTTCATTTTACTAATATATGCATTTTCATAGAACTTGTGATTTCATTCAGAAAAACCAGTTAATGTTTATAGTAGTTGTCTGTCTTTAAACTCTGATTCAGGAAGTGACCTACTTGGTAGAAACTTCAAAAATATAACATATGCCCCTATTTTTGAAAGAAGGAAATTTCAAACATGATTTAATTCTCTTTATCATTTTATCCATTTGTACTGAAAAGCATCATTTATATATTTTTAAATCACCAATATTTGAGAGGGGCATTTTTTCAAAAAATTATATGAATTATTTTATTTTAAAAAATTCCATTAAATTTGTAACATCCAACCTCTTGGTTTCCTAACAGTACCTTTTTTCAATAAATTATTAATTGAGTTAAATGAAATCTCATGTTAAATGGGTGAGCATTGTATTGACATGGCCTTTAAAAATTCATGTCCNTTTCTTTCTTCCACCACCAAGAGAAACACCATAAAAATTTAAATACAAAGTAACTATTTATTTCAAGGAATCAAATAGAAAGTTCAAATAATGTCATGAACAAAAAGTATCTAAATTTGTGTATTCTCTCACAAATCTGAATGATACTAATTGTTTAAACCAAACAATTTTAAATAATGTTTGAAATAAAATATTTTTAAAAGATTGTACTGGTTTCATGATAATTCACTTCGTCTGCACACTAGACATATATCAAGTCATGGTTAACCCAAGCATCAATCCAGCACTTCAACTCCCTTTGGACTGGTTGATCTTAGTCAAGACACTCTATGAGCAAAAGAGTAAAGTAAAAAAACATGAATCTATAGAGACGATGGAAAAAATCCCCAGAAATAAGACTGACTTAGAATACATGGCAATAATTTCTGAACATTTATAATGGAAAGATGAGTATGAGTTACTCTCAGATTTTCTAACTCATAGTATTACAGTCTAAAAAGATGAACCATAACAATCTCATGGTATACATAACATTATGTAAAGGGTAGACAGAGGAATTTGAAGTATATAAAAAGGAGCAGCGAGAAATTCCTAAATCTGGAAGTTTGAAGGATGGATATGCTTAAGTAAGGTGACTATTGGCATTATGATAAGCAAACCTACCAGTAACCGCATAGTCTTACAAAGTTGGGAAGAACATAATGAAATTCTAAAAGTAAATCTAATAATATCTTATTATTATATAACAGTTTATTTTAATGATTATTTATTGTTGAGAATTTCAAATATGCATATAATGTGTTTTGGGCAAATCTACCCCCTTTTCCTCATCTACTACTCCTCTCCTGATCTCCCACACTTTTCCTTCTAGACTTCATAATCTTTTTTTAATAATCCACTAAGTTCATTTCATGCGGCCAATATGTACATGGGCACAGGAACATCTCCTGGGGCATGGGTACAGTCTCAAATGCCATATCCTTAAAAAAAATTGACCCATCTTTGCCCAGCAGCCATCAGTTGACAATAACTCCTCAGCTAGTGGCAGGATTTCATGAGCCCCTTTCCCATATTGTCTGGAAATTTCATTGCCTTGATCTTGTTCAAGTCCTGTGTAAGATCCCAGCCTCCATCCGTTCATGTGTGCAACCGCCCTCACGACAAGCAAATACTTTCATCATTGGAGCCAAAGAGATGGCTCAGTGAGTAAAGGTGCTTTACACCAAGCCTGATAACCTGAGTTCCATCCTGGAACACATGTAAAGGCAGGAAAAGAGAAACAATGTTATGAAGTTGTCCTATGAACTTCACAGGTGCATTGGCACATGTGTGCCACACACACAGTCACACATGTACATGTTCATGCACATATGTGCACACACTTACACTAATAATAAAAACAATAATAAATGCTAAGNAAGGGATCATGGAGAAAAACAAAGAATTTTTATTTCTATGGATTATTATTCTTCTAGAATTTAATGAAAAATATTTAAAAGTTACTTTCAATATGTTTAAAAGTAATNATAAACATCAAGTATAAACATACATAGTATTTGTAATAACAAACGTTTTGTAAAGCCAAAAATTAACTATGAANAGAATTGTCTTGTTTTATACATTTGCTAACATTTTTACTATCCAGCTTCAGAGAATACAACTGGGCCATTATATTTGATTTTATTTTCAGTCTAGTTATCCACTCAAGGTCATGTGATCTTCACAACTATGGTGGATATACATGAAGAAAAGAACAAGGAAACTCTAGAAATGCTGTATTTATCATCACTAAAGATGAAAGGCAAANGCAGGAAGTAGCTATATTCCAGGATCTNCTTGTTATTGCTGCGTGGTGTTGCCTATGGTGACTAATACACAAACACTNANACATNTTTTNACATCTGCAGATGTGGTCCTTGACTTTGTCAGAAGTTCCATTACTCACAACAAAGACTAGCGAGTGGACTCTCAAGCAAAAGATCAGTTATGTAGGAACTAAACCAAGAGAAGAAGAACAAAGGGGATAGCTAAGTGCTTTGTGAACAGACAGATAGGTGATCAGATACAGAGCACTCATTTGGGGCCTTCCAAAATTATCTAGTTGAGGCACTCTGAGGAATGTTCTTTGCCAGTAATCAGATGAACTGAGAACACAACCATCATTTTATACACACACACACACACACACACACACACACACACACACACACACACTTTTTTGTCACAGGCCCAATATTCTAAGATTATTCTGTCACAGGAAAAAAAAAGACTAAAATAAAATCAAAAATTGATCTCAGTCCTCAGGTACAAAACTGTTAAAAATCTTCAAGCCCCTTTTCAGCTCTGATTCAAGGTGTCAACAGCCTTGTGGTCCCAAGTAGAATAATCCAGCATAAACTAAGTTTTTTTAAAGCTTATATTTTTAGCAAGCTAAAAAGAATCTGTCCTACAATCTTTCTCTTCCAGATGGGAATCCACTCCCAAACTTAGAAAATACTCTGAGATTTTCTGGTCAAAACAAACCCAAGCTTTCTCAACTGGTTACCAGCTAACAAACCTTGGAACCAGTAACAATAAGTTACANGGAAAGCCATGCTGCACACACTAATGATGGTCTATGGAAACTGGACTGCCACGCATGGCCAAAGTCATAAACCCATTGTTTACATAAATGTGATTATTTAGGCTCTTCTCTGGATAAATGATCTGCCAATTATTTGATTTGAGAATCAGTCAAGCTTTAATTCTTAATCCTATTTATAAAATTGTATGNTTCCTAATTTTTAATATAGATAGTGGCAACATTGTTGTGTATTCTAATCATAATTATTTGTAGGATTTATCAAAAAAATAAAAATCACAACCTCTTCATCTTGCTGGATGTGAGCTGATAAAAGCCTTGGAGCAAGCTCAATGGCTCTCATTTGGTTCCAGTCCATCAGTCTGCCTACTCCTAAGATAAAGCACACTAAATTTTTTATTGGATAGTGCTAAAGGAAACCATACAACCAGAAGACCACAATACTAAATTATTCACAGGCTTTTCATTTTAGGAACTGTTCCAGCTCGGGGTACCTTTGGGACTCGAGCACTTCATTACCAACTTTGATTAGATGCCTTCACCTCAGCTATGAAGGAAAAATTATACTTAGGGTTGATCAGTATTAATACCTGACTAAGTCCATTTTTTCCTGGAAATGCAAAGGAAGAATCTTGCTAAAGACAAACAGAAATCCTACAATGAACTGTTTTATGAGTTCCCATCTTAGGTACTCTGTTTTATTTTTATCACATGTCCTCAGGTAAATGTGAAATCCTAAAATGTTTTAAAGTTTGGGTATTTAGGAAATCTGAAATTAAAGGAAGGGAGATTGGGAAATATATTTTTCATAAATTATGTGATACTAAGAATAATTTCTAAGTTCTCATTTTCAGATGTAGAATCAACAGGGTTCTAAAAGAATATCATCCATAAATCAAGTTCCTTTTCTCCAAAGACACCTAATTTGTGGTTATATAATCCCTTTCATATTTTCTTCCTTTCACACTTCCCAGCTGGCTTGAAGGTGATTCTGCAGTGTGCTTATTATACTGACCATCAGTTAGTAACTTGAACTATAAATTGATCTATGCTATTGACAAATCAGTGAGCATTTGTGTTTGGCTGCTCTGTCTTTTGGTGCAATGAAGGAGCCCTTGTTTGTGTTTGGAGCATCACAGAGTGCAGAATGAGCTCAAGTTGAATTTGACTATTCTCAGCATCAAATTCACATAATTTGCAAGATAAAGACTCTGGACCACATGGAGGTCTGGTGCTACTGGATATCAGAAGCCATGCTCAATGTGCTATGATACATAATTGTCCATACTAAATGGTGAATGCTTCAGACAAAGTATCTCAAATCACAGGGTCTATCTCTAAGGAGAGCAGAAAAATATGTCCATTTCTACACTGGACAGCTCATGCAAAGTATACAGGCCTGAGTTTTACATTCAATTAATGTTTTACATTAAGCAATAGTGTATATTGTTGAAGCATGAGACCAAGAAGGTATCTTCTAGGATATTATCATGATGCCTACACTCAATTAATGACCTCATCCTAGTTAAATACCTCTTCCAATACTGATTTATATGACAAAGGTTATAATTTAGAGGTAAAATAGTAGATTAATTATGGGACTGTTTGGGGACATTGTGGAAATTCTGGATCTGAGACCTCACTTAGAAAAGTGGAAATCTAAGGAACAGGCCTTGACTGTAGCCCATCCCCACTTCCTGTCCCTTCTCTGCCTTTTTGTTCACAAAAATGTCATAAGCAGCATAATGTTCCTACCACTTCCGCCCAGTCATTCCTTCCACCATGCCTTCCCTTCCATGATGGACTGTATCCTCAAACTATGAGGATAAATCCATCCTCACTATCGTGGTAAATAGGAGAGGGAAATACAAAGAGAAATTAAAAAATGCAGTGTGAGTCCTACTTGGGATAAAGGGATGGTTATAGGTCTTCAGAGGCTGGTAACAAGGATTAGTCTCTAAGAAGACACATGACCACGTGTATTGCTGCAAATGTGTGAGAATTCACTTTGAGTAATTTTCATGCCGAATATTGTCTTCTACCTCATTTCACCCTCATAATAATATGAAGTAGANGTATCTATTATCATCATTCTGATCAGGATATCAAGCTTTGTCAAATAGCCATATATCCTAAAGTCCAGAGCCAGCATTTTAGAAGCAGAAAATCTAAATCCTTCTTCCTACTATGTAACGACTATATAGCCATCCTTCAACATTATCCCCCATTGATTTCCACTTTTGCCATGAGTTCCCTCCTCCAGTTTCCTTCTACATGAACCAGAGCTGCCACCGAGCAAGCAACCTGTTGGACACAGCAGAGGAGATGTCAGCTAATTCCCCAGGATATACTGTGAAAGGTCTGCAGCTTCCACTTAGGCTTCTGGAATACTTACATTTGAGGACCTAAGTAGTTGTGTCCATTGATCTTGAGGCTACCTTATTAAGAGAAAGGATGGCAATATGATAAGGGGAAGACTGGAGACTTACATAAAGAGAGATAGATTTACTTAGCAATGACAAAGTTAGCCCTTCTGAGAGGGACAGGTTGTTCCCTGTGAGCTCAGTCCAACTTCCAGATCTGCTGATGCTCTCACTTACTATAATTCATATTAAGGCAATGAGTTTGAGGTTATTTGTCATATTACATAAAAAGTAGAAAATTCCCTCTGAACTTCAGGCTCCTTTTCCTACCAGGAAATTTCTCCTTTTCCTTATCATCAGA
>LZPO01045509.1:2343-14221 GCA_001675575.1 Neotoma lepida | reverse complement strand
TGCACGATTATGTTTGGAAAAATAATATTTGAGTCCCAAGGCAATGGCAAATAACCATCAAGTTTAATAAGAGATCACTCAACTGCTGTAGGTTCACGGAATATTTTCCTTGTCTACCACAATTTTTGTTTTGTTTTCTGTATATGAATTCTATACAACATTTAAGCAGTCCCTTATTGTATAAAAGTTGTGTACATGTAATATACCAGAAAGATTTTGCTGACTTAAAAGATGCCCATCTCATATGATTAGTGTTTTTATATGAAAGTTATTTGTTAAAATGGCAAAACATAGTTTAAGTAATTTCAACTTCATTATAGTACTGATACAACTTAAAGCTAAAAGTGATGACTGTTTTTATATAATTTTAACAATTGAAATGGAATTGCCCTCCCTTTCCTAAGTAGCTCATCCCAGGTACTCTCCCTAAATTTCCTTCCATGCTACCTAAGTAGATAGCTTCTTCTTCTTGGATTATTATTGTTACATGTTATTACATATTCTTACATATGTATATATACATATATGTATATATACATACACACACATGCACACACACACACACACACACACACACATATATATATATATATATACTGCAGAGTAGGTGTGAAAATTTTACTGTTGTACAATTGTGAGTAGATAACTACAGCAGAGTTTTTGAACACCTCTAGGATATGTGCTAGATAAAATAACGTCAAAAGTCAAAAGTGTAATATTTGTTTTGAATGATTAAACAATTATTTGTTAATAAAAATCTTCACAACTGGAAAAACTGGCATGTACAGACATGGGCTATTTTTCTTTCAATACCAATGCCATTTCCTTTTAGGCTTACTTCATTTTGAGAGGGAATATTATGAAAATATGAAGTTCTCTTTTTCTATGGGTCATTTAAACTAGTCACATTATCTGAGAAAGTTAAAATTGGAATATNAATAAGCTTTGTGACTCACAATTTTATCTCTATTCAAACATTTCTTTTAATTTGTTTCCAAAATAATTTTTCCTCTCATGTCTTTTTGTTTCCATATCATAAACAACATTCTTCCCACTGTCTAACTCCCTGATTTATTAAGCTTACTTTCTGTCATGATTTTCCTGGTCTTGGGTCTATTGCAGTCTGATTTAAAATGTGATTTGTATGCAGTCTCTCAGTTCTGTTTTAAAACTGTTTGATGAGGCCTCCGGTATTATATGAGATTTATTAAGTATCTGTTATAAGTTATACTCTGAGTTGCTACAGGTACAAAAATAACTAATAAATACTTCCCTCAAATAGATCACAGCTATGGGCATGCCAAAAATAGAGAATTATTATGTAAAGAAATAAAAAAACAAAAAAAATAATGTGATTTCAAGTCAAGGTGTACCATAGTGTGGGACTTGGAACACCTGTCAGAAATGGAGGGGAAGCCTTTCACAAAAGTTGTGCTGATCAAAATAGATTTTTGCTTTGTTGATACAGAACAAAGTAGCTAAGGACTGTAATTATCTTTTTCATTGAGCTTATAGGGCTACTAGAACCTAGTCCAGACTGATAGAATGGTAGAAGAGTAGACTTATGGAGGACTAGGGACAGAGCTCAATAGCAGCTGGAGTACTTTGTGTATATTACTGGGGTTGTTTCCAAGATTGTTGAAAGGAAGGAAGTTTTTCATTTTAAAGCAAAGTAGACAAAACATCTTTTTGTATTAATTGTGTACACTTGCCTTTCTGGGGTGTATATTTACTAAAAAGGATGAGGCTAGACAAAAGTATTAGGTGTCTGACAGAAGGGCACTTTTAGGAGAAAGAATTCTGAGATAGAAAATATAATAATGAGGAGTAAGGAGAAAGTGTGGTTAAAATGTTCACAATAACCACAGCATATTTCTTGAGTGTTTTGTGGTTGTGAGAAGATGATTCAGAACATAATTTGGGTATCATCTCAATTTTTCATCTTGTATGGACAATGTTAGTAAATGAGTTGGGACTGTAGTTGGATGTATTATTGCTCACTAAAACTGTTTCTCTACTCTCTATAAGCTTGAAGCCTGTTTGAGTCAGTGTGTCCCTATGATTTTCTTTGGGTATTAAAACAAGACCAAGAATGTTTTCTGTATAATGCTTTCTTTACCCTCTTCTTGAAACTGTGAATGATCCAGACTAACCCAGACTGCCAAACCAAGAAGGACGTGAAACAAAAACCTACTTGAAGCCATACATGGTGGTACTTGTTAGAAATTCCAGCATAGATACATAGTGTGTTCCAGGCCAGCCTGGGTTTTATGAAACCTGTCCTAAAAACTCCTNTATACCAATAATATATAACTTTCTTCTCCTAAGACATTGACTTACCACAATAAGTTATCAGTTTTACTCTAATGCTGTAACCTAACCTGTTCTTTTTGATATAGACATGTGCACCACTAATAAGATCAAACACAAATTTGAACATGGTAAAAATAGTAATTAGGGCTGTCCTTGTATTTAAATTATTGGCAATAGAAGACTTACGGAGCTCAATTAGTTCCATTAGAAAGTTTCNTTTCCTGACCAATTATTCTTTCTTTGTTGTTGTTATTATTATCCAGTGTTGAAAGTTGACATGGCCAAATGGTTAAAAATAAATCTGCCTGTGTCTGGATTTTAGCTCGATCACTTCCACTTTCTTCTGCTTCACCTTCATCTGTTAAGTAAAGGTGGCCAAACAAAATACCCCATGTGATGTGTGTGAATATAAAGTGTATAAAAATGTTTTTTCTGTACATAGAAGAAATTTTGAATCATATTAAGTGCTTTGAAGTGGTATTCTTTCTGTTTGATATTCATAATTTGACAGTTTCAAAAGCAGGTAAAATCTGAAGGTGATATGTATGTAAGTTATTACATTTTCCATTGAGGCCAAAGAAAATATAAAAGAAAGGATTCTTTTAAAGAAATGTTCTTATTTTTGTTATTAAATTGAGATTATCCTCACAAAGCTGTTTTTTGAAAACCCTTAAATTTGTTGAATTGGCATCTGTAATATATCTTCATGCAAATTGGAAGACTTCATTTAAGACTAAATGAGTTTTTGAAAATGAAGTTTGGTCGTAGAAGGAANAAGCTATCAAATTATCAAATGACATGAAAATAAGAAATAAGCTCTTTTAACATACTTCCAAAATATTTACAATCACTCTACATCATTATCTTATTTTATTTTCCAATGGAAGGTACAGTGCTCTACATTTCTTGCATATCGCGAAGGCTGAGCACAACTTTCTGCAAAGCTGCTTCTCATTTAGAATGGGTCTCAAGCTTCCCAGTGCAGTGAACATTTATATCAACCATAGGTTTTCTAAGTCCACCAATTTGTGCTGTGTGCACAGTTCCTAAGTAAACCAAAGCTATGCCAGTGGGAGTGAATCCCCATAGATAGCTCATAAGCTAATCATNCGGCACTTCTAAATATATAAAATGGAGACAATAGTAATATTTACTTCATAGAGTATGAGTTAATATATGAAAAAATAATTTCTCTCATACATAAGCCATTCAAGAGTTAACTACTAATATTTCATTATAGTTCCCTGCTTTAAAAAGTAATCATTTACTTAAAGTTTTCAAAACCTTGGGAGATAATTTTTTTATCCTTTTTACCTTTCTTCATGATCCAAATTTAGAAACATCAAAAATACTGTATAAATATTTTAATTGCTGTTCTCTAAAAGCAACAGTCCAGTTTAAGACAGTGATTAACATGATTGGGAAGCAAGCAGGCTGGTGAAGGTGACATTGTCATCATCACACAAAATAAACCAGGAAGATGATGCCTGTACCCCCTACCCGAACCCTTCTATCAATCAGAAAACCATCTACATCTCATTATTCATCATAAGAGATCAATTAAATGCTTATTAACAGGCTAGAATGGCTTAAAGTATTTTCTCATTGCCCGCAGTAAACAAATGTACAAGGTATATCTATTGATGGAAACTCTGTGCTGAAGCTCTTCTCTCCTCTGTGTAGTGTAAGAAGGACCTGTGATCATTCTCATTGGCTATGGACAATATTTAAGGCACACTTTAGCCAAACCAGCAACTGGAATATAAACTTCAAAATAAAAGCAAAATAAGGAACTAATCATTCACACATTCTCTTTTCCTTTCTTGTTACTTTTGTTTTTTCTAATTATTTTTCTATTTATTTTTCCTTACTTTACCAAAGCTGGGAACTGAACAAAGGGATTTGCATATGCTCACTAAGAGCTCACCCTCTGAACTAAATTCTTCACCAAAACAATCCCATATTTTAAACAGTAAAAAGCAAACTTTTCACAGAATTTAGAGAAATTATAACTAGCTAGAGAAATATAATCATTAATTTAAGTAAAACATTGCATATGAATTTATAAGTTTGCATTTTTAATATTCAAGCCAATATTTACATCGTATTTTCATTTCAATATATCTTAATAGTGATTTGATTAGTCTACCACATTGCATATAACCAAANTGATAATAATAATTTTGAAAAATATTTTTGAATGTCAAATTTGAGAAAATATAGTAATTTTAAGATACTATTTTGTTAAGCTTGTTATGGGAGGCATGAGATGTCCTCAGATTCCAAAAAAGAGTTTTTAAAAATAAGGAAAAAAGAATTTGAGATATTACATTTCTCTCAGTAGAGAAAAAGGAAAAATTACGAGGGTATTAAGCTGTAGCAATCGAGAGCAGCAGTAACATACAGACATGAATATACAGAGAGCCCAAAGGTCTCAGTCGTCAGGCAGGCTTCTTGTCCACTAGCCTCTGTTCCTGCGGAAATTAGAAAGGATGCCCTTTTAAAGGGCAAAATAAGTGTTAAGAAAAAAAATCAAAAATTGTCATCAAGGAACTGAACCTAATCCCTCAAATGCCGGGACAGCACAGGCAGGNAGCCCTCCCCTTCCTAGGAAAAACAGCAGCCGAGGCCAGAGGGGCCAGATTACACCAGGGTCTCTACAGGCCCATNTGCCAGGAGGTGAGTCATAAAAGGCTCTCAGTGCAAGAGGGAACTGAGAAAACACTTTGAGTTACTGTGCAGCATCAGGCCTTGATTCTGAAAAGATGAGAAGGAGCCAATAAGCATGTTCAGCTCAGACAGGGAGGAGGAGAGCAGAGGGGCAGCAGCTGTTCGCCTCCTTCAACCTCATTGATTCCATGGGGGACCATTCACTTGTAGTTGTCTTTGTGAGCTTCGGGGCATGCGCATGGGATGGACAGCGGTCCTGTCAACTAGCAATAAGATAAATCTTCTTACTGCCTCCAGATAGCCTTTCCAGGTTTGGTAGGCTTAGAATTCCCTTGGATTTGCAGAGTGAAGACACACACACAACACTTTGTGCACTGCCACAGTTTGGCTTTTTCTTTGTATTGGCTGCCTGTTATTTGACATTTTGTACTCAGACGATTTTGTGGAGAAATCTTCACAGTAGCAGTGGCATAAACAAAAATGTGTTTCTGGCTTAAGGTGCATGGGTAAGGGTTGAACAGGTGACANAGANGGTTGTGTGTCCGAGGATCACTCAGTGATTTGTTACAGTTGATATTTCCACCCTGTAACTACACCCTAATATATCTGGGTCAAGAGAGGAAAATGAAAGGATTCCATATATGCATGGTACTACTGAGTCCAGAACTAATAATTGTTTCTACGAGTCTATTTTTTTTTCCATTTATTTGTTTGTTTCTTTACATGTGTGTGTGTGTTGGGGGAGAGGGAACACTCATACTATGGCAAGTATGTGAAGGTCAGAGAACAATTCTCCTTCCAGCAAGTGGTTTCTGGCAATCCAATTCATGTTGTCAGACTGGGCAGCAGGTACCTTGACCTTCTCAGTGATCTCCTTGACTCTGTTCATGACTTTGAATGGTCCCAAACGGACATGCCTTTTACACATCACTTCCAGGGTAGGTCTTTGGAAGTTTGTGGAACTTGAAGAAGACCTATGTGTGTGTGTGTGTGTGTGTGTGTGTGTGTGTGTGTGTGTGTTCTTTAGATACCTAGATACTTGAAGGATTTTATGGGACCCCTCTCTCCTAGCATTATTTTAGTTCCTAGATATGAAGTGGCCATTTTTGTTCTGCTGTGTACCCCTGCTGTCCTATATTCTGTCACTTCAGGTCCAAAACAATGGGACCAAGTGATCATGGACTGAAACCATTAACCTCTGAAAAAAAATNTTTTTTAAGTTATAATTATGGTCATGGAGAGCTGACATTGGCCATTTCTAGTCACATGCTTCCACTCAATTTCCAGTGGAAATATAAGAAACAAGGAAGATAATATTTTGTTTCAGAGGTGAGTTGTTGCTGGGTCGAGGTCATAGCAAGTCCAGCCTGAAGAGAACTAGTGGAAGCCTNATTATCTCACTCAATTTGCATAATTCAATTAGGTGTTATCTAGTTTTAAGACCTATTTCACTTCTAGTCCAGGTCATTTCCAGAATGTTCATTTTCCTGGAAGCCTTTTCATACTATCCATGCCTTTCTATTATATTCTGGAGCCAGTCATTCTAAATGTATTCTNTAAAACATAAGGATGGATGCTTCTCATCATGCATGGTAGTAGCAGAAACAGAAGCTATTTTGTTTTTCCAGTTGCACTTCACAACATATAGAATATTTATCTAGAAAATTAAATTGTACTACTACCAATTATTATATATGTTATATATATAATTATAAAATTTTCTTCTTAAAATTTTCACTTTTAAGTACTTCTTAAAATTTTCACCAGGCCATTATCATTATAAGTATTATCATTATAATGGTCAATGGATCTAGACAAAATCTTGTAATTTGATTAGAAATTTGGTATTTCAATAAGTAATAACATAAAACTCAACAATATCTTGGAAGAAGATATTCCTCAAGTGTACAATGGCTACCTAATGCCTGTTGTTATAGGCAACTACTATGTCTCAGAACCTCTCTTGTTCAAGTTGAGGANTCTATCAGGAGGCCACTAGAACAAAATTTATGTTCTCTTTCAAATGTAAAAAGATTTCTGTCACTAAGGTCAAAAGTAGACTATCTTTAGTAAAGAGATTCTGATGAAGGATATTTGTAAATAAAAATCTCAAAAAGTATCCATTGACCATAATCCCTACACTGCATCAATTTCATCACCAAGATCCTCATACTGTGATTTGATTCTCCTTTTTCTGATCCAATACCAGTGAGGACAAGGATGAGGTAAGAGTCATACATCTTGCTAACAGAGTACCCATGGATGTCCCTATGGAAAGACACTTAAAAGGGGATTTGATATGGAGGACATTATCTGCAATATGTCAACCCTTCCTAAAGTGTTTCTCATGTCTCTGAAGCAAATATGTAAACAATAAATTAGANAAAATTGTTCTGGGTAGTCTGGAAAACGTGCATGCTTTTTCCTGGTTCCCAAAGAAACTGTACTCTTCAGTGGAGTTATAAAATAGTGTTCTTTAGAGGGAAACTTTAATATCTCATGGATAAAGTTAATATCTACTATTATTAGAATTCTGTGTGTGTGAGACAGGGGAAGAAGAGAGGTAGGAGAGAGGGAGGGAAAGAGAGAGANATATTCATTTGTGTTTTTAAACATTTTTGGGGAATAAAAAAGGACAGTACAGCTAATAATATCTGACTCTATTTGGATTCTGATTTTATATCTTTTATCATGACCTTTACTCCTCATGTNTCTTTGAGGGAATTATCACTGTTGCTTCCTAGGAAAGAAAACAGTATGTTGAGATTATGTAACAACAAGATTTCTTCGCTGTTAAAATGTAGTGATTGTCTAAATAGTATCAAATTAAGGAACAGAATCATTGTAATAGACTATGAACATCTTTGAACGTCTTCTCCTAGGCCAGGAGGTGGCTCAGCAGGGAAAGGTGCCTGCCATTGAGCCTGATAGCCTGATTTTGATCTGCAGGGNTNACATTATATAGAGAAAATTANATAGAGAAAANCAACTCCCAGATGTTNTCCTCTGGCCTCCACATCTGTGTCATGATACACATATGCCCACATATATGCATAGGCATACACAGTACACAAAATAAAATAAATAAATACATAAAAAGAACTGTTTAAATATATTATTTAACTCCATCCTCCCTATACAATCACACACAGACAGACATTCAAACACACATACACACACACAAAATACACACACACACACACACACACACACACACAGACTCAGAGTAACATAGCCAATCATAGTACAAATATGTATCATTGGTACCCTGAAAAAGATGTTCTTCTTCCCAAAAATTATTCACCTCAAATCCAGGGAATCTGTGGGTATTACTTAATGTCCCAAAACTAAAATGAATTTGGAGCTGTTGAAATGAGACCATCCACAATTACNAGGCCAGACTCTAATCCAATGACAAATGTTATCTTAAGAGACATTCTGGAAGAAAAAGGTTCACACTGCACAAAACAATGAAACAATGAAAGTGGTTTGGAGAAGCATGTGAGCAAGCCATACNAACAACCACAGAANCTGGAAGAGGCAGATGATTTTTCCCTGGAGCCTCCAGAAGGAGTCTGATCCTGACCTATTGCCCCCTGTACATCAGGTTTCTGGCTTCAATACANTNAGAAAATGCACTGTGGGTGTATCAGAGAACNAAGTTTCTGGCTGTGGTAGTATCAGCCACTGGATNGAATGCATCANATCTCTGCCTTTGCTCAGGCATTCCCTCTGCCGTTCCACCACTGACACAAATAAGAATTCTATGTGTCCCCAGAGCACGTGTGTCAGGGTGATGAATAAATACTTTAGGATCTTCACAATCCCAGGACTAACTCCATCAAGTTTATTATCCTTTCCCCTGTGGCATTTTGTTTCTGTGGCTCTTGAAGTCCCTCTGATGTTCCACAATGGTTCTGGCTTTCTTTGGGAATTTATTATTAATATTTATTATTAGAAGAGAGCACAGTGGCATAAGTGTTTCCCATGGAGAAATGCCTCCTGACCTATCAATGTTTGAACAAGTCTCTCCACTGAGAAATTGCATCTGATGTTCTTGCCTAACTTCCAGATATTTATTTGGCAGTCACTTTATTAATCGGGTTCTTAAAACTAGTGGATGTGTCAATTGCCAGAATATGAGTTCTAGGAAAGAGCAAAGGATAAAAGCCACTTTAAGGGATGGAATATAAATTAGTTGGTAGAGCATTTTGGTGGTCTACATGAGTGCCCAGGAGAATTCCTACCATGACAATTCTATACCTGTCTCTTATACACATCTAGATGTGTATAAGAGACAGTTTTAAGGGATGGAATATAAATTAGTTGGTAGAGCATTTTGGTGGTCTACATGAGTGCCCAGGAGAATTCCTACCATGACAATTCTATACCTAAAAGTAGCTTAAGGCAAAAAGAAAAATTATGCCAATGCTTAGTGAATTAGCAAATATTTCTGAAAACAGTTGCCACATTATTATTTATCCATATCAGCATCCTTGCTTCATAAAAGGAAGATAGATATTGACATCAGAGAAGAAGCAAAATGTCTTTGAAGACAGAATCTGAAATATCAGAGTAAGTAACTCNGGTATATTTCCCTTGTCTTCNGGTCAGNGCACTAAGGAAACTGCCTATCTTGTTATTTTGTTATGTGGTACTAATGTTAGGTGGGATGTTGTATCCACCATGATCCCATGCTTCCCAATGCTAAAAGGGAGCACAATGAAGAAATTCAAGTTTCATGCAACCATGAAGTGTGAAATATGTGCCATGGAGTTTTGGCATGGCATATGTCAGGTTGATTTGAGGTTCCAAAAGAAAGGAATGGTCTCAGTTCACGTGATGCACGTTCCTACAGCTGGAGATACTTTATCTGAAACTAGATTTCATCTTCTATGAAAGGAGACATCAATGGATGTATTTGAAGAGTCTGTCCATCAGGNGTCNTGTTTTAGTAATGCTTCTCACTGCTTCTTATTCCCTCAAGCTGTGCTGTGAATACTAACTTCCCTNTCTGCTTCTGCAAGTCAGGAGTAAGACATCTCCAAACNATCCAAATGTCCACTGTCATCATGTAGACATTGCTTCCTGTATGACCATCCTTTAGCCAAGCTCCTAATATCTAGGAATACATGCATGTTATAGAGCATGCTATTTACTGCATATTTGTGCTTCAGTACTTTCTTTTAAACATATGCCTAATTATCTTTTTCAGAGGAGAAAATGATGTTTATAGTTTGCAGATTTAGGAACTGTATGTCTAGAAAAATAAGATCAAAGTACTTGAGTGAGAAGACAGCTTGTTTTTTTCTTTTAAAAAATAACTTACTTGAAACAAATACTAAAATATATTAGTACCCTTAGGAATCTTCTGAGAAAAGCATAAATAAGTGAAGGCATATGTTTAGTAGAGAAGTAGAAATAGGCACTCTAGTTTCTTTCAGAGTGATGTAAGTTATATTTAAAAGGACCANCCAAATTAATAAAGAACAGGTATAACACTCAATGATCAACTGACTTGACCCACCCAGAGAAAATACTGAGATATTGCCTAATCTTCATGTAAATGCTTGCATTTGCTGGATGCCACCAGAGAATTTAGATCATTCTAGGAAAATGTTTATTAAGTACAATCCTGAAATACAAAGTATGATCCCTAAAATAATAGTCATTTCTAATGTGTAACATCACAGAAGAACTATGGACTTGGAGTTATTTCTCAAGTTCCTTGATTGCCTTTCAAATTTTAGTGAACAATTTTCTGTGCCAGATTTGGTAAGTCTGAAAGATGGGTTATGTTGGGTCATACTAGTGGGAGGTAGAAGGAAAATTGGAGAGGAAAAGAAGTCTATGATGATCAAATACAACATGTGCTTTGCAGTTGGATCTAATACAGATCAGGTTATTTAAACTTTCACACTAAAAGAATGGTCTCAGCTAGGTGTAAGGACCTTCCTATAACCACGAATATTGAAGNAGAGGCAAGAGGATCTAAGAGGATTATATCATCAAGGACAGGATTGGATACATTGTAAAACCCTGAGAGAGAAAAATTGGGTGAGGAGAGGAGAGGGGGAGGGAGGGAAGAAGGGAGGAAGGGCAAAGGTAAAGATAAGGGGGAGAGGGAGGAAGGAAGGAAGGGGTGGAGGAAAGCAAAGAGTGTTAGAAATGAGATCTCTGAAATATGTATCTAGAATCTATTTCTGAATCTGATTCTGGGATCAGGATAATAAGGGAGACCACTGGAAAAAGTTCCCTAAGTATAAGGAATAGATGCCCCATCTCAGAGAGACTCTGAACATAAAGAACTCAGAAGTGGAGAAGCCTAGAATTCCTAAAATACCCATGTTCTACCAGACACTTTTAATCTTTTACTCCATTTAATCTCTGAGACATAATCAATGTTATAACATGTAGCTATCTGCATTCTTAGGATGAGAATGACTAAATAATTTCAGCTATCACTCTTTGGTCTCACTGGAAGAGTCAGGATTCCAGATTTTTCCCTGAGAATTCTTAGGGAGAGAGACAGAGGTTGTCAGTGTTCACTGTCTTCATCCCGTTAATGCAGGGTATCTGGTTGATGGAATTGTGATTACCTCAGCTTTTTATTTACTGTATCTCTGCACTCATGCCTCTTTAGTGGTATAACCTAAAACTTTATTTCTTGTGTTGTTTTCTCTAGTAACCAAAATCCCCGTGCCCGTATTCCATTCATTCCTTAAACTTTTTATTTATTTATTTAGTTTAGTTTTATTTTTTTAAATAGATTCCTTTCTCGTATATCCTGATTATGGTTTCACCTCCCTCTATTTCTCTCATCTCTTCTTAACCTCCTCTTCTAGCTGGATCCACCCCCTTTCTGTCTATCAAACTGGTGTCTAAGAGATATTAA
>LZPO01045507.1:1787-30841 GCA_001675575.1 Neotoma lepida | reverse complement strand
TAGCTTCTTATTTTGTACATGAACTCACCTCTTTTCAGTATATAACATTTACATGGTATTATGTTTTTAACTCAATGTTATGATTAAAAAAATAATCCTCTAACTGGCATTTGTGATTCTATGGGCATAAACTGACCCTTTAGACAATGTCTTTAAAGAAAAAAAATTTCTTTGAAAAACTAAGATTTGTAAAATTTGAGGATATGTTTCAAAAATTAAATGAATACAACATGGCACGTAAAAGTTAAGGTTCTTTGTGCTTATTTAAATTACAATATTCTTAAAATGGATTAGATTTAGATTAAAATTTGTCTTTTTGTTGATCTTATATTATTGTGAATTTGGTGGTGTAGAGTGGGATCATAAGGACACTGTGCTTTGAACTGATCTTGCAGTCATGCAAATGAAGTCATGGAAAATGAAGTTCCATTACCACTTCTTCCACCACTTTGATACTGATGCTGTTATAGATAAGGTTAGAATGAGGTTTCCAGGATTTTAGTAAACATGAGGTTAGCAAACAGCTCCCTTTTGTGGGTGTTAGGGTGAAAATTAATCTTGACAAGAGTGAGCTAAATACTCATCAGACACTAAAAGGCTACAGAATCAAATGCTTGATTATCTTTAAAGTTTAAAATATTATTATAATTATGGGAACTATATTACTCTATAGCATTCTTTTATATTCCTGAAAGTGCTTAAAATCACCTTGATACTCGAAACTCCTCTGAACACTACCGGAGGAGAAAGGCAAACACCAATCAAGCTTCAGAGGGTTCTTCTATCTACAGTGGTGACCAGCATGCATGATACATTGGTATAATGATAGCACAAACATGGTGAAGTAATGGACAAATATTTGTTTGGATTTAAGGCCCACTCCATGAGATGAAACCCATGCCTGAAACTCCCCAAGTGTCCAAGAACCTGAGACAAAATAGGTCATGGATATAGGAGAAAAGCAAATACTATTGTTCTGCTAAAGAAACATAGTAATAAAATGAGTCCTAATGACATTCTGCTATACTCATATGTCGTTGTCTTACTCAGCCATCATTGCAGAAGCTTCCTCCTAAAGTAGATGGAAATAAGTAGAAAGACCTATAACTGGACAATGTGTAGAGAGCNAGAGACCTTGGAACACTTAGTCTTGAATGGGATACCTTCATCAAACCTCTTCCCTAAAGGCTAAGGGAGCTATGCAAAACAGGAGACAGAAAGATTGCAAGAGCTAGAGGGGATGGATGGTACCAAGGAAACAGTGTCTTCTAAACACATCAAGACTGATGCACATATGAACTCACAGAGACTGGAACAGCATGCATAGGGCCTGCACAGGTCCAAACCAGATGTGTGTGTGTGTGTGTGTGTGTGTGTGTGAGGGGTGTCTCAACACTGACATAGGGAAGTGGACTTGAACTCCCACCCCAAACCAAGGAACTATTTCCAATTGACATCCACTCACAAAAGAAAAGTTAGTTTTTCTAGGGAGTCTCACTGGGTATCCAAACCACATTTAAGGGCAGGCTCTGTGCCTAGAAGTGCTAGCCAAAACAAAACTAACTCAATGGTATTTTTGGAGTTTTGTTTTTGTTTTTGTTTTGTCTCATAATTTTTTGTTTGGGCATTTTTTAACCTTACTAATCTTTTGCTTGTATATTACAGTTTCTGATTTTTTGTTTTCTTTGTGTGTGTGCGCATGTGTGTGTGTGTGTGTGTGTGTGTGTGTATGCAGCTCACATATTCTTTCTTTATTGCGTTTGTGTGTTTTTCTGATTGTTTGGTTCTTTTTATTCTTTCTTTTATTTGCCAATTTGTTTTCTTAAGAGAGAAGAAGAAGACCAGAGTTGGATGAGTGAGGAGGTGGGAAGGATCTGGGAGGCAATGAGAGGAGAAACTATGATCAGAATATATTGTAAGAAAATACTTTATTTTCAATAAAAATGATATCCTAATGAAACCCATGTTCTGCAACTGATGCATGCTAAAGAAGTCACACATGAGGTGAGCATAGAAGCATAGAATGCATTTATAATACATAATCATTAGCTCATGATATTGAAGCTCATGGATGCTAAGGGATATTTCCATGGTTATAGCAGATCATGTTGCCAAGTAGGACTGCATAGTACATTTTGAGACCCAACTTTCAGAAAACCATAAAATCAAAACAATGTAATAACTTCAAATTAAAAGATCATTTAAAGCCTATTGTGCCAAGAATAAATTTATAACAGGCAGATTTCCAACTTTGACAACTCCTTAGCCGTAAACAGGCTTTGAGGATGTTGCACAATAATACGTGCAACATCCTTGTGAAGATTCAGGAAATAGCATTTTTAAGCACCACATTTTCTAAGTGCATTGAACTCAGCACCTCACTCTTACTAGGCAAGATCTCTACCACTGAGCTATCCTTCTAGCTCTTACTCTATACTACAGTATAGCTATTTCTCATAGATTACTAGACTAGATTAAATGCATCTCTGCAGTGAATGGTTTCTCAGTTGGGCACTGTAGCTTCTTGGAACAGACGATTCTGTGATGTGGGGAATGGTTCTATGTATTTCAAGATGTTTAGTAGCAACTTTTTCTTTAGATATCTGCAGCAATGAGTACCCCAGTAGTACAGACTGAAAGTGTTTTCAAGTACTGCCAGTAGTAGTTCTTAAGAGGTAGCAGCAAAAGCACTTTTCATTGCTAATCACTATTGCTTCTCTGCCCAGGGAAATTAAATTGTGGAAAACTGAAGGTCTCTCGCTTTTCCCTCCAACNTGGTGCCAGCACCAGAGTCTAGAGGACAATGTTAGAATGAAGTGTCCAGTACCTTAGTAAATAGGGGCTTTAGTGATTTAACAACAGCTCCCCTCTCTGCCCTTCTTAGGGTAAAACTAATCTTGACAAGAAAAGGTAAACCTGTGTCAGTCATAGGACATCACTGTGTCTTCGGAATGACTGGCACAACCAGATACTAAAACTATAATCAAGTGAGGGCATTAGAGGAGGAATATTCCTTTTGTAGCTGTGGGTAAAAAACAAAACTTGGTAAAGTAAACCCAGAGGAATTCTCAAGACTTCCTACACAGTAGCATCCCTCCAGGCAGACAGTAACTGCTGCCTTAAAATCTTCTATACCTCCTCTGTAGAAATTAATGTTAAAAAGTTACGAACTATGGTTGTTTTTTTCTTTCAGAATCCCACTGCTTGTATTATTCAGAATCTCTCAAGTTATTATTGGTACANGAGTCATTTCCTTGCTACTAGGATGAGACTCCCATCTCCTGCTCTCAGTTGCCTAACGACTTAGTTACTCATATTGGCATGGCGCTTCCTTCAGTGTGTTCTGACAAATGCATTTGCAGATTGGGCTCCTCTTCCCATGATGCTGGGAAAGGACATGTTTGTCTGGTTTTATGACAAGATTAGTTGCCATATTTAGGGTTGATCTGTAAGTAAGGTCTTGAGAGTATGCTCTTCATTTTGCCAAATATAGATGAGCAAGTTGAGACACTGAGATGTAAGTAACCTGCATATGTTACAGATTTGGGCCACAGCTGGCATCCAAACCCAAACTTTGATTCAAAGTTCATGTTCTATAGTGTTACTATTTCATTGTCCTCTTAGCTATGAAAGTAACAAGAGTCACCCACATTTATGCAATTTATATTTTTAGGCAACAATTTTACATATAGCACACAAATGCACACACATATTATGCATTTTCAGCAATAGTATGCTCATTAGTTGGTAGGCAATAAAATAATATTGAATTTAAGTGCATGAAAGGAAAAGAAGGAGCTAAAAGAATACAAAGTGTCAGATAATATTTGGAAAGTAAATCTATTCCTTATTTATTCGTGTATCCATATATCTATTCATTAATTCAACACAAGCATATTAAGCCAAGTATGTGCTAATTGAAGTGTTATTGACTGGCATAGTTCTTGTTTTCATTGTAGAAGCTTCAGAGAGTGGGCTTATGAGAAAACCCAAGTGGAGCCACAGACAGGACATGAAACCACCTGTTGCTTAGCAACAGGGATTCAGNCTGAGAAATGTGCCATTAGACGATTTTTTCATTATGAGAGCATCTTAGATTATACTTACACAAGGATGGATGGTATAGTCTACTATACACTTAGGCTGTGTGGCACGATGTATATATGTATATATGTTTACACATATGCATGTTGAATGTATGCTATAGTCTATTGCTCTAAGGGAATAAAGAGTGAAACAACATGATTGTAAATCAAATGATGCAATTTCACAGTGGGATAAACAAAACTTGTGTAACTGCTGTGGGTATGTTACAGCATTTCTATTTTATAATAAATATTTCTTGTATGAGTGGGAGTAAACTCTAAAAGGTCAGTACAAAACACAGTATAGGAAGTGTTTAAAGATGTCATATGCCCATTTATTATCAAGTATTATGTGCTGTACATAATTAACACATGCTACATATTTATAGGCCAGAAGCACAGTAAGCTTATATTCATTTATAATGCTTATAATGTTTATATCAGCATTATTACACACACGAGTAACACAATGAGTTAGATGTTAGGATAGCCACAAGGTCACTAGGCAATAGGAAGTTTTTAGCACCTTTTTAATTTTATGTGACCATCATTGTCTGCAGCACACTGCCAGAGCCCCATCATACAGAGCATGAGAGGAAAATGAAAGATGACCAAACCTTGGATGTGCTATCACTCAGGAGAAGAAAGAAAGAAATTCTGTGACAGCCTTAGAGATGTGTGTATAGCATTGATAACATGAATTCAGTTATTGTTTCTGGAATAGCCTTCTCTATGACTTTGAGAGTGGTTATAGGGATATTAAAGAGCTTCTTTAGCTACAGTATCACATCTCCTCTGTTTCTTTTAGGCTATTTTGATATATGAAAAGAAAATAAGACCCAGATTAAGAATCAACCAGAAAACATCTACTTAATCTTAACTGGCCTTAGGTCACATCATTGGCTTTCATGGTAAGGTTAGTCCACATAACTTTATTAGAAATCTGACTTAATATAAAACAGTTATAATGAAAGAGAGCATGCTTCAAGACAATGCTGCTGACACCAGAAATCTGGACAGGATCCAAAAAGCACGGAAAATAAAAGCAACAATTGAAAACTGGAATTATATAAAATAAAATGTATACTCATAGCAAAGCAATCTTCAGTGGAGAGAGAAGCCACACCAAGGCAGAAAACACTTGCCAACAGTTTTCCTGATTGCAGACTATATCCAGAATATATAAATAACTCAAAATATGTAAAAATTCAGAGAATAATAATTGAATTAAAAATAGGTAANTAGACGTAGGCTAACCGCAGATTTTCACATCTCCCTCCTCTCCTCCATATCCAGTCCCCCAGTCTCATTCCTAGCTCTATGGCAGAACACCTGCTGCAACCTCCCTTTTCCTCACCTTGCCCTGCTCTCTAGTGGATTAATTAGATCTTATCCTCCAACCTTCCTTCCCCTACTCATCCCATTATTCCAACCCCCATCACCAACTGGCATTTCCTGGGAACTTCCCAGCCACTACCTGTGAAGCAAGTGGGCAAATTGTAGATCTTACCTCTCCCACCTCTCTTCCAAATCTCATNCAAAGCTCTGGAGCAGACCACCTACTGTGGCCTCCCATCCCTGCCTGGCCCCTTCTCCATCAGATCACACAGATATTCCCCTCCAACCTTCCCAGCCCCAACTCATTACTTTATCCAAGTCCCCAACTCCAACATGCATTCACTGGGAACCCAAAGACCACACTGTCCGTGGAAGCCTGTAGCCTAACTGTGGAATTTCACCTCTCCTTCTTTTCTTCTAAATCCAACCCCTCTCCCACTCCCAGCTGTGTAACAGACCACCTTCTGTGGCTTCCCCTTCCTTTCTGACCCCATCTCCAGAGAATCATGCAGATTTTCTCCTCCAATTGTCCTCCAACTCATTCTTTTAGCCCAACCCTCAAGTCTAGCAGGCATTCTCTGGGAACCTTCTTGCTAAGCCTACCAGAGAAGCAAGTAGGCCCGCAGAGAAGGTAGGTGAACTTCATAACTTCATTGTCTCTCCATTCCTCCAAATCCAATCCCAGTCTCATCCTCATCTGTAGCTGGTNTTTCTTGTTGGGCTTTCTTTGGACCATCAGCCCCCAAATAGTGACAAAGAGACTTTTTACTAATTATGAAAGTTAGCCTTATCTTAGGCTTGTCCCACTTGCTCTTATAGCTTAAATTAACCTGTTTCTATTCATCTACATTCTGCCACATGGATTTTTACCTCTCCTCCATTCTATGTGTCCGACTTCCTCAATGTCTCCCTGATGTCCCTCCCATGCCAGATTCTAACCCCTCAGGCCCTCTTTAACTCCCACCTAACCTAACCCCTCCTGCCTAAGCTATTGGCTGTTTAGCTTTTTATTAAATCAATCACAATGACACATCTTCACTGTGTACAAAAATTATCCCACAACACCCATCTGTAGCAGACTACTTATTATGGTCTCTCCTTAGTCTCTGCCCCCATTNCTTGGGAACTAAGCAGATCTTGGTGGAACATGTTGCTTTCCACCCTCCTCTGGACTCCCTTACCCTCCTTGTACATTCCCATTCCTAAGTATCAGCTCCCAACCTTTAGAAACACATTTTACACAGAANCCCCAGTGGTGATTCCTAGCAGAATTCAGNAAGAATTCCCTACCAGGCAACACACAGCCACCATACCCTCCTAAAAGAGAAAATGAATAAATCACATAAAGAAATATATGGAAACACAAACACTAAAAAGTAATGAATAAAATAGCTCAAGACTGGAAAGTAGAAATAGAGTCGACAATGAAAATCCAAACTAAGGGAAATTAGGAAATGAAAAATTTAGGAAACTGAATAGGAACTAAATAAGCAAGCTTCAACAATAATGCAAGACATGGAAAAGAAATTTCAGGCATCAAAAGCACAATAGAAGAAATGAATGCCTTGGTCAAAGAAAGTATTAAATGTAAAAAAAATCCTGGAACAAAACATCCAGGAAATCTGGGAATATGGGGCACTATGAAAAGACAAAATATAAGAATAATAGGACTAGAGGAAGGAAAGGAACTAAGGTTAAAGGCACAGAAAACATTTTCAACGAAATCATAGAAGAAGATTTCCCTAATCTAAAGGAGATGTCTACCAAGGCTCATGAAGCATACATAACAATTTCCAACACATAGTAATTATCAATAAGTGCACAGAACAAAGAAAGAATGTTAAAAGCTGCAAGGGAAAAACACCAAGTAACATATAAATACAGATTTATTAGACTAATTTCCAATATCTCAGTGGAGACTGGAACATCTCAGAAAGGCCTGGACAGATGTTCTACNAGCTCTAAGAGACCATAGATGCCAGTAAAATCNTCAGTCAAAACAGGTGGAGAAAATAAAATATCCATGATAAAACCAAATTTAAGCAATATCTGGGTACAATCCAGCTCTACAGAAGACTCTAGAAGGAAAAATTTCAATCTAAAGAGGTTAATCATACATAAGAAAATACAAGGAATAAATATCACAGACAAGCAAATCAAAGATGGGAAACACACACACACACACACACACACACATTAGCAAAATAACAGGAATCAATAAACTTTGCTCATTGATATCTCTCAACATCAATGTTCTCAATTCCTCAAAGAAAAGAAATCACTGAGTAACAAAACGAATGCATAAACAGCATCTATCCTTCTGTTGCATCCTAGAAACACACCTTAACATCAAGAATAGACATGGCCTCAGATATTCCAAGCAAATGGACCTAAAAAGCCAGCTAGCATAGCCATTTTTACATCTGTAAGAATAGACTTCAAATCAAAACTAATCAGAAGAGCTAGGCAAGGACAATTCATACTCATCAAAGAAAACAAAAACAAAAACAAAAANNAAACAAAACAAAACAAAACATTAAAAGTAATGTTTTAGATGGTGAAACACCATAACCAAAAGCAGCTTGTGGAGGAAAGGTTTATTTAACTCACAGTGCCATATAACAATTCATCATCAAAAGCAGTGAGAACATGAACTCAAACAGGGCAGGAACCTGGAGACCAGAGCTGATGCATGGGCCATGGAAGAATGTTGTTTACTGGCTTGTTCCTTATGGCTTGCTCAGTACAAGTTTTTGAAGTATGACCTGATGATTCTCTGGATTTCCTCGTTGTCTGTTGTTTGCCTCCCCTTTCATTTCTGAATTTGTTAATTTGGATGTTCTCTCTCTCCCTTTTGGATAGTTTGGATAAGAGTTTGTTTATCTTGTTGGTTTTCTCAAAGAAGCAACTCTTTGCTTCATTGATTCTTTGTATTGTTCTCTTTGTTTCCATTTTATTGATTTCAACCCCCAATTGGATTATTTTCTTTCATCTATTCCTTCTGGATGAGTTTGCTTCTTTTTGCTATAGAACTTTCAGGTGTGCTATTAAGTCACTAGTGTGAGATTTCTCCAACTTCTTTATGTGGGCATTTAGTGCTATGAATTTTCCTCTTAGCACTGCTTTCATAGTGTCCCATAAGTTTGGATATGTTGTACATTCATTTTCATTGAATTCTAGGAAATCTTTAATTTCTTTCTTTATTTCTTCCTTGACCCATTGGTGATTCAGTTGAGCATTATTCAGTTTCCATGAGATTATAGGCTTCCTGTAACTTTTGTTGTTGTTGAAATCTAACCTTAAGCCATGGTGGTCCGATAAAGTACAGGAGGTTATTCAAAGTTTTTTTGTATCTGTTGAGATTTGCTTTGTGACCGAGCACGTGGTCAATTTTAGAGAATGTTCCATGGGGTGCTGAGAAGAAGGTATATTCTTTTGAGTTAGGGTGGAATGTTCTGTAGGTATCTATTAAGTCCATTTGAGTCATGACTTCTGTTAGGTCCCTTATTTCTCTGTTACGTTTCTGTCTGGTAGACCTGTCTATTGGTAAGAGTGGGGTGTTGAAGTCTCCCACTATTAATGTGTGGGGTTTGATGTGCAATTTGAGCTTTAGTATTGTTTCTCATACTTATGTGGGTGCCCTTGTATTTGGGGCATAAATGTTCAGAATTGAGACTTCATCTTGGTGGATTTTCCCTGTGATAAATATGTAATGTCCTTCCCGATCTCTTTCAACTGATTTTAGTTTGAAGTCTATTTTATTAGATATTAGGATAGCTACACCATCTTGCTTCTTAAGTCCATTTGATTGGAAAGTCTTTACCCAGCCTTTTACTCTGAGGAAGTGTCTGTCTTTGAAGTTGAGTTGTGTTTCTTGTATGCAGCAGAAGGCTGGATCCTGTTTTTGTATCCATTCTGTTAGCCCGTGTCTATTCATAGGCTAATTGAGTCCATTGATATTAAGGGATATTAATGACCAGTGACTGTTAATTCCTGTTATCTTTTGGTCTTCGTGTGTGTGTATTTTCCTTCTTTGGGATTTGCTGCTGTGGGGTTATCTCTTGCCTATGTTTTCGTGGGTGCATCTAACTTCCTTAGGTTGGAGTTTTCCTTCTAGTGCTTTATGTAGGGCTGGATTTGTGGATTGGTATTGTTTAAATCTGATTTTGTCTTGNAATATCTTNTGCACTCTGTCTATGGTGATTGAAAATTTTGCTGGGTATAGTAGTCTGGTTGGCATTCATGGTCTATTAGTGTCTGCATTACATCTATCCAGGATCTTTTGGCTTTCAGAGTCTCCATTGAGAAGTCAAGTGTCATTCTGATGGGTCTACCTTTATAAGTCACTTGGCCTTTTTCCTTTGCTGCTCTTAATATTCTTTCTTTATTCTGTGTGTTTAGTGGTTTGATTATTATGTGGTGAGGGGATTTTTTTTGGGGGGGGAGTCTAGTCTATTTGGTGCTCTATAAGCTTCTTGTATCTTCATGGATATTTCATTCTTTAAGTTGGGAAAGTTTTCTTCTATGATTTTATTGAATATATTTTCTGTGCCTTTGAGTTGGTATTCTTCTCCTTCTTCTCTGCCTGTTAATCTTAGGTTTTGCCTTTTCATAGTGTCTCAGATTTCCTGGANATTTTGTGTGATAACTTTTTCAGCTTTAGTGTTTTCTTTGACTGATGAATCTATTTCCTTTATTGTATCCTCCATGCCAGAGATTCTCTCTTCCATCTCTTGTATTCTGGTGTTTATGCTTACATCTGTAGTTCCTGCTCATTTACTGAGATTTTCTATTTCCAGCATTCCCTTGGGTTGTGTCTTCTTCATTGCTTCTATTTGAATTTTCAGGTCTTAAACTGTTTCCTTGATGTGTTTAATTGCTTTTCCTTGGTTTTCTTGGCTTTCTTTAAGGGATTTATTGATTTCTTCCAATTTTTTGTTTGTCTTTTCCTAAATTTCTTTAAGGGAATATTTCTTTTCCTCTTTAAAGGCCTCTGTCATCTCCATAAAGTTATTTTTAAGGTCGCTTTCTTCTGCTTCGTCTACATTGTGATGTTCAGGCTTGCTGTTATTGAACCACTAGGTTCTGGTGGTACCATATTGCTCTTTATGTTGTTGCATATATTTTTCACTGGCGTCTACCCATCTCTTCCTCCAAAAGGTACAAGAGGTGTCTGAGGGAGTTGCTCTTGGTCCAATCTGTGCTTTCTGTGTCTGTGTCTCAGGGGGCCACTCTTGGTCCAATCAGAGCTCTTGGTCTAATTGGAGCTGGTGAATTCTGTGTCCAGTGAAGCAGCTCTTGGTCCAATGAGAGCTGGCGGATTCTGTCTCAGGGAGCCACTGAAGTTGGAGGGGGATAGGTGGGTTTGGGTAAAGGAGTGAGTCTTGTAGATTCTAGGGTCTGATGGCAGGTGTTGGTAGAGAGGCCTGCCTGCAGGAATCTTCCCTGCTGGCCTGCAACTGGGGCAGCAATGGGTGGGGATAGGAGGGCACGTATTGCACCCCAGGGTCTAGATCCTAGAGGCAGGACTCTCTGTGTAGGAGAAGTCACTCACCTCTTGGTCCAATCAGAGCTGGCAGATTCTTTGTCTCATGGAGCTGCTGAGGTCACAGGGGAATGGGTGGTTTGGGGGTAAGGAGTGGGTCTTGTAGATTGCAGGGTCCATTTTGGGGTGTTGGTGGGGAGGCCTTCCTGCAGGAGTCTTCCCTGCTGGCCTGCAACTATCTTCTCATGAATAAACAGGTCATCCAGACAAAAACTAAACAGAGAAATCCTAATGCTAATTGATAATATAAACCAAATGGACCTAGAAGATATTTACAAAATGTTTCCCCAAACACAAAAGAATATACCTTCTTCTCTACACCTCATGGAACCTTCTCCAAAATTGACTACATTTTCAGACACAATGCAAGTCTCAAAAGAAAGAAGAAAATTGAAATACTATCCTGAATCCTATCTGTCCACCCTGGATTAAAGGTAGATATCAACAACAGAAACAATAGAAAGTTTACAAACTCATAGAAACTCAACAACTCATTGCTATGTGCAAAATGGGTCAAGACAGTAATTAGGAAAACTTAAAGACTTTGTGGAACTGAATGAAAATGAATATACAACATACCCAAACTTATGGGACACAATGAAGGCAGTTCTAAGTGGCAAGTTCATAGCACTACATGCCTACATGAAAAAGTTGGGGAGATCTCATACTAGGAACTTAACAGCACACCCGAAAGCCTTAGAATAAAAATAAATCACACCCCAAAGGGGTGTGAAATAATCAACTCAGGACTGAACTCAATAAAAACAAACAAACAAATAATACAAAGAATCAATGAAATAAAGAGTTGATTCTTGAGAAAATCAATAAAATTGACAAGCCCTTATGCAAATTAACAAAATCAAAGGTGAAAAGGGAGGCATAACAACAGACANGGAGGAAATAAGGAGAATCACAAGGTTATACTTTAAAAATCTATACTCCACCAAATTGGAAAATCAAAAAGAAATGGGTAATTTTTTTGATAATTAGCACTTACAAAAGTTAAATCCAGATCAGATAAGTAGTGTAGACAGATCTATAACCCCTAATGTAATAGAAGCAGTGATTAAAATCTACCAACCAAAAAAAGTCTGAAGTCAGATGGTTTTAGTGCAGAATTTTACCCAACTTTCAAAAAAGAGTTAATGCCAATACTCCTCAAATTATTCCACAAAATAGAAACAGAAAGAACATTACCCAATTCCTTTTATGAGGCAAAGTTATCTTCATACACAATCCACAAAACCCAACAGGCCATCTTCTGTAACCAGGCAAAGCTTCCAGTGGTTCCACTGGAACACCAACCCAGCCACAAAACCTTCTACATACCATTTTTTCCTGGCTGCAAGATGTGCTGGGTAATGATGGTGCAGAACTTGTGGAAATGACCAACCGAAGACTGGTCCAACTTGAGGGCCCATGTCAGGGGAACCCATACCCAATACTGCCTGGATGGCCAGGAACCAGAGGCTGGATAGCCCAGAGACCTAGGATAGAACCAAATACAACTGACAAAAATAAAACAGAAAGGCAAAACAAAGAAACAAAAAACCAAAAAGTCAATGAAATGATTCCTAATGATATTCTGCTATATTCATAGATTGGTGTTGCCCTATAGTCATCAAAAAGGCTTCATTCAGCAAATGATGGGAGCAGATGCAGAGACTCACACCCAAACATTAGGCAGATCTCAGGGAATGCTACAGAAGAAGAGGAAGAGGATTGTAGGAGCCAGAGGTGTTCAGGATACCATGAGAACATGACTCACAGAATCAATAAAGCAGGGCTCATAGGAGCACACAGATACTGAAACAGCAATCAGGAGTCTGTATGGGACTGTGCTAGGTCCTCTGCATATATGTAATGGTTCTGTAGCTTTGTGTTCTTGTAGGACACCTAACAGTGGGAGTAGACGCGTCACTGACTCTAACTTTCTCTTGGGACAATTTTCCTCCTACTGGATTGCCTCACCCAGATATGAGGGTTTGTGCCTAGTCTTATTGTAACTTGTTATGCTGTGTTCTGTTGATATCACTTCGAGGGCTGCTCTGTTATGAAGGGAAACAGAGAAGTTGATCTGGGGCAGGAGAGGAATGGAGGGAAGGGAAACTTCAGTCAGGATGTAATGTATGAGAAAAGAATACATATTAAATGTCCAACAGAAAAGAATTACAGACAAATTTCCTTCATGAACATAGGTGTAAAAATTCTCAATAAAATATTTGCAAACCTAATCCAAGAACACATCAAAAAGGTCATCTACCATAGTCAAGTAGGCTTCATGCCAGAAAGACAGGGATGATTCAACATATGTAAATCAATAAAGGTAATACAGCACACACACACACTGAAACACACACACACAACACACAACACACACACACACAACATACAACCCAACACACATACAATAAAACACAGGATCATCTTATTAAATTCAGAATAAACCTTTGACAAAATCTAACACCCCTTCATGAAAGTCCTGGAATGATTAAGGATACAAAGGACATACTTAAACATGATAAAGGCTGTTTACAGCAGGCCTGTAGCCAGCATCAATTAAAATGGAGAAAATTGCAAAATAATTCNACAAAATTAGGAACAAGGCAAGGTGGTCCACTATCTCTATACCATCAATATAGTACTTGAAGTTAGAGGAACAAGACAACTGAAGGAGATCCAGGGGACACAGATTGGAAAGGAAGAAGAAAAAGACTTTTTATTTGTTGATTGAGTTATAGTATACATATGTAGCTAAAAATTCCACTGAGGAACTCCTACAGATGATAACCACTTTCAGCAAAGTAGTTGGATAAAGAAATTAACCCACAAAAATCAGTATCCCACCTAAATACAAATTATAAATTGACTGATAAAGAAGTCAGGGAAATATCATCTTTTAAAGTAGCCTCAAATAATGTAAAATACCTTGGGATAACTCTAACCAAGCAAGTGAAGCACTTGTATGATAAAATCTTTAAGACACTGAAGAAAGAAGTCAAAGAAGATATCAGAAGATGGAAAGACAACCCATGCTTATGGGTTGCTAGAATTAATATAGTAAAAGTGGCCATCTTACTAAAAGCAATCTGTAGATTCANTGCATCTAAATTCCAAAATATTTCTCAGATCTTGAAATGACAATTTTCAGAGTCATATGGAAAAATAAAAAATCCAGGACAGCTAAAAAANTTCTGAAAAATAAAGACTACTAGAGGTCTTACCATTCCTGACCTCCAATTTTACTATGTAGATATAGTAATAAATTCAACATGATATTGGGACAAAATAGATANACTCATCAATGGAATCTAATTAAAGACTCAGGCATAAATGCACACACCTAACTATTGATAAAGAAGCCATAAGAAATATACACACACAAAAAAATAGCATCTTCAACAAATGGTGGCAGTCAAACTGGATGGCTGCATCTAGAAGAGTCCAAAGAGGTTCACACTTATCACCCTGCACAAAACTCAACTCCAAAAGAATCAAAGACCTCAGTATAAAACCAGATACACTGAACCTGAAAGAAGAGAAAGTGGGGAATAGCCTTGAACTCAGTGGCGTAGGAAAAGACTTTCTGAACACAACACCATTAGCATAGGCACTAAGATCAACAATTAATACATGGGACCTTGTGAAACTAAGAATCTTCAGTAAGGCAAAGGACACAGTCCTTCAGAAATAGCAGCTACCTACAGAATGGGAAAATAGTTTTACCAATGGGAAAATAGTTTTAACACTATACATCTGATAGAAGGCTAATATCCAAAATATATAAAGAACTAGCAAAACTAGATATCAAGAAAATAAATATCCCAATTAAAACACAGAGCACAGATCTAAACAAAGAATTCTCAATAGAGGAAACTCAGAGGGTAGGGAAACACTTAAAAAATGTTTAATACCCTTAGGCATCAGGGAAATGCAATTCAAAACTACTTCGATATTTCATCTTACACTCTCCAGAATGGCAAGGATGAATTAAACAAGTGATAGCTCAGGCTGCTGAGGATGTGGGGTAAGATGAGCACCTATACATTGCTGGTGGGATTGCAAACTTGTACATCTACTTTGGAAATCAATGTGGGGGGTTCCTCAGGAAAGTGGGAAATGATTTACCCCAAGATACACCTATATCATTCTGGGACATATACTCAAAGGACACTTCATCCTATCATAGAGACACTTGTTCACTTGTTCAACCATGTTTATTGCTGCTCTATTCATAATAGATAGAAATTGGAAAAAACTTAGATGTTCCTCAAAAGATAAATGAGTAATGACAATGTGGTAGTACATTTATACAAATGGGATATTCCTCAGCCATTAAAAAAATAAAATCATGAATTCTCAGGTAAATTGTTGGAACTACAAAAAAAATCATCTTGAGTAAAATAATTCAAACCCAGAAAGAAACATATAGTATGTGTCCACTTTTATATGGATATTAGCTGTTAAGTCAATGATAATGAAGCTACAATCCATAGACCCACAGAAGTCAGGTATACATAAGGGACTGAGGTGCACTGGTAGATCTCCCTAGGAAGGGGAAATAGAATAGATAGTTATAGATGTATGGGTTGGGTACTGGAACAGGAGGATTGAGTGAGTTGGGAATGAGAAATGATGGGGATGAGGAAGAGAATACAGGGAAAGACAGCTAGAATTAACACCATTTGAGTAGTATGGTAGTAGTAGTAGCCTAATACAGGAGAAGCTTCCTAAAACATATTCATATATGAAAGTAATCTCAATGAAATAGTCAAAAAATGGGAGAGACAGCCCCAACTGGAATTCTCTTGTCACCAAATGAAGCTTCCAGTATTGGGAATAGGTTAAATCTAATTGTTCTGTTAACCAAAGAGGTCCCATGGGAATTCCCATACAACCTAGGCTGTTGCCAAGACTATAGATTGCTCTCCACAAATTGACAGCAAGACCCCACTTCTGGAGATAATACCTACACAACTCATTGAGCATGAGGAGCGCCTACATAGAGCCTTTTCCACCATAAGCTTGTGTCTTTGGTACAGGAATATACTCTGGTACACTATTAAAGCAGAAACATAAAAACCAACCCATTCGCATAAACCTTGATCTGCANTGGTGTTTGTAAGCACCAGCTCTTTCTCTCCAGGCTAAGGTTACCTGATGTGGCCAGTGAGAAATTTATGTTAAGAAGGCATGAGTTGGAGGAGGTCACAGCAAGATTGAGGCTGTGACAAATTCATTGCAAGCAATGAGATTTTTATACCTTTATCAGAAACAGAATAAAATGGAGGTTGCTAGGATCAATACAATTTTAATTGCCAGGATACAATGACGCTTGCAAGCTATACAGGGGATACAAGATTAATNTCCAAGACTAATTGTCCTGTCAAACTTTTATATGCTTTAATGACTTCTAGAGAGTGCAGAGAAACACAGGCAGCCTGAGAGCTTTACCGCCTGAGGTAGTGCCTCTGTTTCTCGGGAACTGAAAGGCAGACAGTACCCCAGAAGCCATGGACTCTAACCTGATAAACCTGTGGCACATGCAGTTAGACCAGGCCAACTTAATGATTCCTTGCAGGTGTCCTGTCTGCAGGATATGCTAGGCCAATGGTGGACAAAGCTTGTGGGAGTAATGAACCAATACCAGATTTGACTTAGAGCCCACTCCATGAGATGGAACCCATGCCTGACACTGCTTGAGTGACCAAGAACCTAACACTAGATAGCCCAGGGACCTAGGGTAAAAGCAAATACTACTGTTGAATTAAAAGAACTTAGCAGTAAAAGGACTGTCAATGACATTCTATCAGTGCTTTTTCAGCCACCATCAGAGAAGCTTCATTTTACAGCAGATAGGAACAAATACAGAGACCCATATCCAGACAATCTGCTGAGAGGGAGAGATCTTGTAACACTTATCCCTAAATGAAATGTCTCCATCAAATGCTCTCCCCTCCCCCACTTAGGGTTCAGGGAATCCTGTAGAAGAGGAGGCAGGAAGAGTGTAAGAGCCAGAGGGGATGGAGGACACCAAGAAAACAGGGCCCTCTAAACCAACAGGATGGATGCACGTATAATAAGCATGGGTCTGCACCAAACAGGGTTCCAGAGCTGAAAGGAGAAGCAGACAAGTGGCCCCATCTCTAATCCAGAAGCTCTCTGCAGTTGAGAGCCACTTGCAAACGAAAATTAAATTTTATCCAAGGGTGTTTCACTGCTTGGATAAACTGTTCTTAAGGGTAGGTCTCATCCCAGCAATAGATGGTTGCCAGAAAATGAACTCAGTTGTGGGAACACNCAGAGGCTATCTAGTGAGAAATTCCTCAAGGTCAGAGAATCTGGAGCTTGCTTTATCCAGCAGGGCTGCACAAGGAGATGATTTGAACACGGACGTGTTTACCAGGTGTTTGGAAGGGTCTACACTTGGCTGTATGATGTGCTTTGATCTTGCAAGGGGGAGGTCTTTTGCCTCTCCCTGTGGCATACCATAAAAAGCCCTTTTCAATAAAGGATGAGGCTGTTGGGTATTGGTCCAGTCCCTCCCGAAGCTNTTCTGTGTTTCTGACTTTCTTCTCATTGGCTAGGTCTATCTTTCTATCTATCATTTCTTAATTCCTCTCTCCTCCACCTTCAAAAAGTGGGAACTTGACTNCCAAGGACCCCCACACTCAGTGGGATCTTTGGAAGTTCCTTGTCTTATATTGTTGTGTCAGGCAGGGCTTTTAAAAAATTATTTTTTAATTTTAATTTTATTTATCTATAATTTTTTTTCTCTTTTTATCCTGTATCCTTTGGGTATATATTATGGCTTCCAGTTTAATGTTTTATGGGATTCTTGAGTGTAAAGTGTAAACTGTAAAGTGAGTGGGTCTCTGCATCTACATTTCTTTCTTGTGCCTTTTCTTGGGCTCTTTTCCTTCATTTGACTGCTTTGTCCTACTCCAATGTGTCAGTTCTTGTTTTATTTTATTTTATATATATGTATATATATGTNAGAACATCCATTAGCTGCCAAAGGGAACTGTGTGGAAGTTCCTCAAAATGTGAAAAATAAAGGTGTCATTTGATGCAGGTTTTACACTCCTAAGCACACATCAAAAGGATACGAGATATCTGTGTGCCTGTGTTCATTGCACTTCTAGTCTCAATAATTGTCTTAGTTACTGTTCTATCACTGAGAGAAGACACCATGACCAAGGCCAACTTAAAAGGAAGGTATTTAATTGGGAGCTTGCTTATAGTTTCAAAGGGTTAGTCTTTTATCATCTTTGTTGGGGGGACTGGAATGGCAGGCAGACAGGCATGGTGCTGGAGAAGTAGCTGGTCTCATGTCTGATCCACAAGTTGCAAATGAGAGAGAGAGAGAGAGAGAGAGAGAGAGAGAGAGAGAGAGAGAGAGAGAGAGAGAGAGAGAGAGAGANAGAGAGAGAGAGTCCACCAGTCACTGGTTTTTGAAACTTCAAATCCTACCCCTAATGCCACACCTCCTCCAACAATGCCACACACCTGCCATTCCAGGAGTGGTTAATGCAAACGAGACCTCTTTATTGCAAGCAGACCAGTTTTTATAACTAAAACATTCCAGGTGATAGTGACTACCTCCTGCCAACTACTACACAGGGTCTCTAGCCTCTGCAAAGTGCTCCTCACTTAAGGATTCCCAGGAGTCCCTTAATAGGATCTATATGTGGTGCCCTGCAGGGAACCCGTGCTTACTCCCCACCAAGCTGCACTGGGTTCTGTGTGTCTTCTGCCCTCCACCTATGCAAGCTGCCTGTTCCAAGAGAGATCAGTTTCTTGATGCTATTAACACATTACCACCAACCTGATGATATAAATCACAAACATTTTTTTTCTTTATAACTTTGCAGAAGTGTGAAAGGGTGGCTAAACCTAAACTCAGGGTGTTGGCAGAGACAGTTCCTCTGGAGTTCTGAGGGGAAACTCTTGCTTTGTCTTTGACAGTTGAGGTTACATGCACACCTTGGCTCTGAGACCCTTCCTCCGTCTTTAGTGTAGATCATTTCAAACTCCACTTCCATTATCCCATTGTTAAAGGTTTTCCTGATTCTCTTATTTTTACTTTTCTCATTCAAAGATCCTTTTGGAAAAGCGGCGTCATCTCCCTAACTCAAGAAGCTGAACTAAGCCACACTTGTAGAGAACCTTTGCTATTTAAGATAATATTTTCAGTTTCTAGGAGTTACAATGTGGAAATATTTGAAGGGCTGTTAATCAACCTACCACACAGGCTCTCTGCCAGATAATGAGGCTGCTGACCTATCGGTACAAATTACCTTTGGCCAGAACTCTCACAACATATAACAGCCCTGGAGGTGAAATGAGAGAGAGAGAGAGAGAGAGCGAGAGCGAGAGCGAGAGAGAGAGATTACTCTTTTATGTCATATCTGAGAAACACATGCTGCCCAGCAACCATGAGAATTTCAGCTTCTATATCTTCTCTATCAATTACACTGTATCTCTGAACTGGACAGTCCCACATAAAACTTCCTCCTTTTAGGCTCTCCATTCTGTAGGAGATTCCAATTACAGTCAATCTTTCAGTATTTGCATGCTCAAATCTTAGATTAGTAAGTCACTTTCAGGTTTAATTCACTAATTCAAGAATTCATCAGTCTATCTTTATCTACTCCTGGAAAAACTAACAATAAATGAAAAGCCATGACATTGCATTAAGCATAGTGCTGTGAAATTTCATGGATTCTGATGCTTTCTGTCCCAACAGCCTAACTCTTCAGCTACAGAAAGCATATGATATTCACAGCCTTCTTATTTATGCACAATGTATGAGGAGACAGTCCTGCAGCTGAGATGGAATTTGGATGCACAGAAGGAAGCCCCTGCAAGAGGGCAAATAGCACTACAAGATAATGCTTATAAGTCCTCAAAAGAGCACATTGTACTCCAATCTAGAAAATATTTTTAATATAATTAGTTGATATAGCAATAGCTCTGCATGTTAAAAGAATTATGATTAATTTGGTTCATGTGCCTACCTGGTCGGTGGTAGGATCATTTAATTAGTATACTTGGAACCCAAATGTGCTAAAAAAAAAAAATCACATCTGAACCCTAAAGTTTAATATCAGTTCTTATATTTTTTTATGTGGTAGAATTTTATTTTAGGAGAAAACTGGCCAAATTAAGATATATCAAAACTTTTCAAAAATCAATACTTTCTTGTTAAATGGGAAACGCTACATCTACTGAATACTTATGCCAAGTCACTGCATGAAGAAGTCTATATTCATTAACCCCTCACTTATACCAAGCTCAGCAAATCAAGACAAAGGATATAACATCCCCGCAGAAGAATGCTCACTGTTCAGTTAGAGAAATCAGAAAACATGAACACTAAAGAGAAACAAGTCAAAACATTGTTTATTGTGAGATATTGCTAAATAATTTATTTTTAACTCAATATGATTTTTAAACATTGTAATATTACACATAGAAACATTTGTAACGTATCTGTATGGCATTGCTGTGAGTTAATACCAAGCTGCAATGGACCTCTGGGTACAGCTGACCCTCATCAAATTTGTAGCCATCTCTTAGAACAAGGAATCTGAATTGTTGTGTCTCTTAAGTCATATATCTAATTGTAATTCTATGCCACCATTTCTCCGTCACAGGCATAACCATTTTTCTATCTAACAAACACCTTGGCAGTGCTAAAGAGGTTCTAGACTTTGAGTAGAATGGGACCTCAATGTTTAAATGTATTACTCACATTGTTACTGGGGAAATGGTGCCTGGATTAGGGATCTGGGTGTGACTGCTAATCCTCATTGTTAACTTGACACGCTAGGAAAGAGGGAACCTCAACTGAGGAATTGCTTCCATCAGATGGAGCCATTGGCCTGCATGTGGGTCAATTTCTTGATTGGTGATTGATGTGCAAGCACCCAGCCCACTACAGACAGTGCCATATCTGTTCAAGTGGTCTGGGCTGTATGAGAAAAACAGAGGAGCAAGTGTGGGGTCAGAGGGAGTGTGCCAGTAAGCAGTGTTTTTGTATGGTTTCTGCTTCTGCTTCCAGGTCAGGTTCCAGCTCGATTTCTTTCCCTGACTTTCCTCAACAAAGCACTATGTGATGTGAAAGTATAAGCCAAATAAATCCTTTCTTCTTACACATGGGTTATGGTCAGTGTTTTATTACAGCAACCAAAAGCAAACTGGAACAGGAGGGTTGGAAGTAATGTGTTATTGGCACAATGACTCTGGACAGAAGCCCCTGTGTGTTTCTCTGAAATAATTAAACAACATAGCCTTCATAAAAACCACTGCAGTAGATTTCTAGTGCTTTCCAGACTGGAAACTGAATGAACACAACAACCAGTATAATATCTTCCTGTGCTCTTCCCATCTGCCTCAAACTCTGGTACCAAGCTGCTGCCAGGACATTAGGAAATGCACGCTAATCTCCAGGGCACAAAACAACAGTTGGGAAGATCCTGAGCAGGCTAGCTTTGGCAGTGACCACATCTCCTTAATGTCTCTTAGTAGTCTTTTTTAAAATATAAAGATTTATTTATGTACACTAATATTTGTCTGCATGTACATCTGCACATCAGATCCTATAGGCAGTTGTGAGCCGCCAGGTGGGTCCTGGGAATTGAACTCAGCACCTCTGAGTTCAATGGCTCTTAACCACTGAGCCATCTCACCAGCCCTCATAACAGTCTTATATTCACTTGCTCAGTTCATATTTTCCCTGTACAGATCACTTTGCCTGTGACTTAGAAAGAGAGTCCTGGTCTATTAGTCTTCCACCTAGGCTTGGCTGGAGTCCTGGGCTCTCCTTTCAGCAAATGTACACTAATGAAAGAAACAGAAATACAGGCCATGGTGCCTTGTTTCCCTCTCTTCACCTCCGCCACGTTGAGTCTCCCCCTCCCCTTGCTTTCCATGTCCTTGGTTTCCCACTGAGGTCTTTATTACATTGTACACAGACCTCTTGACCTTAAGGGTGGCAAACTGGGCACTCTAAAAATGTCTCCTTGGAAGACTAGAGGTTACATAGCTTGGTTACACATGGATAACTTTTAAAGTTAAAAAAATACTTAATTAAAAATAATCAAGCTTATGGAGCAGAGTCGAGAACATAATACAGGAAAAGAAAGGCTTTGCAAAGGAACCTGGGATGTGTGAGGGCTCAAGTAGATGACCAAGGGTTTTCTTTACTTGAGCCCAAATGGAAAATCAAACACCAGGCAGACAACCTCTATTCTTAAACCTTATGTGTACACTGTATGTTTGGTCCAAATGTTGGAACTGGTAATTGAATCTTCACATTTAGAGTATTACACTGTCACTATATTTTTTACTATTTTGGGTTAATTTCTTTAATTTAACTGAAAATCAAAGATAGCTAAATTTAAACTGGCATCCTTCTCATTACCTTTCCTGAAAGTCCTCCCAAAACATTTTTGTAGTCGATCTCAATCCTATTTTAAATCTGCTCTCTGGACACAGATATTAATTTTTTTAATAAAACATGATATCAAAATTTACCTCGGTCTCAGGAGCAAATATACAGTATTTGTTATTTGTTTTACTTAAGATAGATGACAAAACTGATTTTCCCCCTTTTTTGTTTTTAATCTTAAAAAAAAAAACTCACACAGCTTGAATCCCATGATTCAAACATTTTAAAGCTTTCTGGTTATAATGAAATGACTTGAGTTCTTTTTAGATGGTGTTAAATTTTTAAATAATTTTTATGTTGTTTCTAAGGTTACAGAATAAAACTCTGCTGTGATTTTGTTCCTTTTTCCAGAAAGGGACTAATCCACTAGCCTCATTTCTGGTTATTTTTATTTGGCTAGTGTGTTCTACTAAGAGACAACATATCACCAACCACAGAATGTTGGAGCAAGATAAATGGCCTTGAACAATGTGATTTGAAGGAATATAGAATGTCTGACATCTTAAACTAATTTCTGGGAAAAGAAATATGACTAAAGTGTTTCGTAGTCCAAAACAGAATCAATTCTTAGAAAATTAGTAGAAGAACCATCTGTGCTGAGGAGACTAATATTGTTTGGCTTTTACGATAGTGTAGATGAGCAATTCAGAGTCATTTTAAGATTATTGGTCAATCTAGGCTTTTACTTTTTTTCTCACATTAACTTTGCTGGAAAATGCAATCATTTGTATGGACTTCTCAGTTGCCTGGTGTAACTAACATTAAAAGCCACCTATTCTGAGATTCAGTCACAGATACATTAAAAGTGTTTCCCCTGCATTCTGATACATTGTGTTTGGGAAAGGTCTTGATACTGGGCATTGAACTTTCCCTGGCCTGGGCCCATGGTTTCTTAACCTCCTGTTTCTGAAGCCCTCATTTGCTTCACTTTTCTTTGTTGCTGCTTTTTCCCTGTCACCTTGTGCAGGGAAGGTCNTTGTTAACTCTATTCAGTCCCTCTTGTTGCCATGGTGAGGAAAATAGTACAATTCCACAGTTAATATAGAGTACCAGGGTAAGGAGAATATTTCTTCCAAGCTTGTATGATTTCCACTTCATTGCGGTGGCACTAAGGAGCATTGGCAGACCTGCAGAAACAAAATCTATGTTAGATGTAGTTCATCATGCCATGCTATTCACTCAGAATCCACTGCTTTCATCTGAGGAATTATTTAAAATGCTTGCATTGGAATAATGCTATAAAGAGGGTTTCATGCAGTCATTTCCCCTGAAGTTAAAAGAAATTGACATCCTGTAGATTTCCATCTTCAAACTTGAACAGTCACAGAAAAAAATATTGTACTGCAAAGAACTTCATTAATTCATGCTTTGGAAAAATATGAATTATGGTTTTTTCTAAAGGAAAATGTCTTCATTTAGCTGTCCTATCCAGACCCTATATTTCAGTATTACAACAGGTAGTGCATATGTCCTTTCTCTCCTATCTGTTATGCTTCATTGTACTCAGTCCTCCTAGTCACCAATTTCCCTTCAACTGCACATCAAGCAATTCAGGAGAGCAAGTGTACCGAGAATTTTCTTAGACAGAGGCAGGGGAAGAGCTGACGTCTACCCATGGAGCTGAGTGTCTCTGCCACATGATACGTTTCTCTCAGGAGGAACTGCACTGAAAATGGGCAATGCAGTTTAAAACGCCACAGTGTTAAAATGCCATCATCTTTCCCCAAAATGGAAACAAATGAAATGCCTTCCTATGAGACAGGATCTTTTGATGTAGCTCAGGCTAGGCTCTTAGGATTCTTCAATCCTAGACTTTCAAGTGCTGGGATGCCACCTCATCTGGCTACAATGCTTTCTTGGACTGCATTTTCCACTTACACACGTGAATTTAGTGTGATAAGATTAGATGAGCATTCAATTGTTTCTGTAACAACTAAAAATATTGCTAAAAGACCTAGACTGAAATAGGAATATTTGAAAATAGCAAACTTAAACTCTCTATTTGGATGTCAGGTCCTTTGTGAACACCAAGATTGTCAGGACTGCAAATAAAGTACAGTGAAAGGTTGAAGTGACCTGTGCTGGAGTCTGCATGTTATGTAAGGAGTCTCCTGTCCAGCTGTAGTTCAGTAACAAAAAGGAGGGAGCAAGGGTGTCTTTGCAGGAAAGGGGACTGCCTTGCACAATGACCGGCAGATGTTCTGAAAAGAAGTTGTTTTAGAGCCGACATTATCAGGATGGAAGTGTGGGAGAAGTAATGATTGTAGAGGGATCCTGGTGTGGGTTTTGCACTTTCTATGGTTTATCTTGTATAATCCTTAAATCAGCCAGAGGGGCTTGACAAAACGTACACTTTTATTTTATTTTATTTTATTTACAAATAAAGAGAAATGAGAAATCTTTTTATTAAGTTCCTAGAAACAACACTTACAGTTTCATTTATTCTGTAGGATCTCAAGGCTTATCTGTTTCCTGCTGATAAGAGAAGTAGAAATTTCCAGGAGTTTGGAAAAATAGTCTTTGGGAGAAGCAAGTTACTAAGTTGGGAAGGTTGAAAAATTTATTATTATCATTATTATTATTATTATTATTTATGAAAAAATCTTTGACTACAGAATTATATTTTCTCAGGTGGTTGTTGTTGTAAGTATGTGTCCAGTCCCTCTCAGGAGCCCATAACATCCTATGTATTTAATTATAGCCTGCCTGCCTTTTTCTGTTTTATAGACAGTCAAAGCATTTATTTGCATCTCTTAATACAAATCTGGCTATGTTAATAAATCATATCAAACAGTGATGGGAAGACTTAAAGAGGAGAAGGGGGAGGTGGGACACTCAAGAAAAAAAAATCGTTTGCCAGAGAGAGCTCAGCCAGGTAGTCACTTGGAGCAAAATCAAGTGCAGTAGAAGATGTTGCTATGTAGGTGGGCATGCTCTGAAGATAACAGCAACCCACTTACCTACTACCTCCTACTTCCTTCCTCTCTTTCTTCCCTTCCTTCTCTCCTCCCCTCCCTCTCTCTCTCCTTCCCCACTTCTTCTCCTTCCCACCCTTTCTTTCTTTGACAGACTCACATAGGGAGCTATGAACTAGTTACTTAGGAGTTTTTTTTAAAAGAGAAGATTTGTGAATTATGAACTTGTTTTCAGGTTTTCTATGCTTGAAAATATCTTTATATCTCTATATTTAAACAATTAAATTGAAAATAAAATACAAAATTCTGGATTCTAAGTAAATTTTAATCAATACACACACACACACATTCTAATTATTTTAGTGTTGTTGGCAGGAAAATTTGAAATCAGTTTCTTTGTCTCTGTTTTTGATGATATCTTTTCTGTGGGGAATCTTTTCATTAGTGCATAGAAGTTAGTGCATATACATGGGTTTCATTATGAGCCTCATACATGAGTATAATAAATGACATTTTCCTTCCCTCTGTTTCCCTGTGTCTCTCTCCCTTTGTCTCCTTTATTTGCTCTAATATCATTTCCTCCACTGTCATGTCTTTTGGAGTTTATTTCATTTAGCTTATTTTGTTTTGAGACAGGGTTTCGTTTCATAACCTTGGCTGGCCTGGAACTCACTTTGTAGACCAAGATGACCTGGAACTCAGAAATTCATCTACTTCTGATTCTGAGTGCTGAGACTAAAGTATGTGCCACCAAGGCCAGAGCCACTTTATTTTGTTTGACGTAATGATTTTTAGTTCCATCCATTTTCTTGTAAGAGGTAGTATTTCATTCTTCTTGGCTCAATAATACTTCACTATATATATCGTGTATGTATGTATGTGTGTGTATGTATCATACTTTCTTATCTAGTGATATGTTGTCAGAGAAAGATGATTCTATAAGTTGGTCATTTGAAATAGTCATATGAAAAATTTTGATACTCAAGTGTCTTAATCATATGCTGGCTTGGATTCCTTCTGCTATATACTGAGGAATATAGGTCACAGGAGAGCTCTATTTTTAGATATTTTACAGAGCTTCCTTACTCATTTCCATAGGGGCTGAATAATTTATGTTCTCAGTAGCCATATATAAGTGCTCCTTTTCCTTCATGTAGCTCTGTATGAGGGTTCCTTTTCCTTTGCGTCTTCACCAGCACTTCTCTTATGTTGTACTGAAAATTGTGTTTTACCCCCTGCTGCATATAGCCTAGACCATCTCTAACTATTGAGACAGGTTTCACTAAGTTCTTCAGAATTCCTTAACTGCCTTAACCTTGGTAACCCAGGCAGCCTTCAAGTGTGTCAACCTTCTGCATCTGTTCTAAGAAGTTGGAATTAGAGGTTTGCACTACCAGGCCCAGCTACCTTTTAATCTCCTCAGTGTGAGATAGAATGTCAATAGAATTTCTATTTTAATTTCCTTGGTAGATAAAAATGTTTAACATTTTAATTATTAGCTCTTTGTGCTTCTTCATATTTGTTCCTATTCTTTTCATTACAATTTGCTTTGGCTATTGATGAGGGGGTCTTTTTGTGCTTTCGTATGAATTTTAGGGTTATATTTTGTAGCGATCTAAAGAATGCCATGAGTACTTGAATAAGGATTGCAGTAATTTGTAATTGCTTTTGTCAGGTGAATATTTTATCACTATTAATTCATCTAAACTGTGAACAAGGGGGGCCTCTTCATACTCTGTTGGTTCTTCAGTGTTTCATGGTTGTAGTGATTACCAAAGAGGTCTTTTACGTCCATGGAGCCTCCTTTCTTGGACTTATTCCTAGGTTGTTTTTTATGGGGGGGGGCTGCTTGGTTTGTACAGGGGCTTGTTTTAGTGGGATGGCTTCCATGCTTTGCTTCTCAGTATTTTGTTGTTAGGGTACTGAAAACCCTGTGACTTTTGTACTTAGATTTTGTAGGCTTGGTTACTGGGCTTATAAATGGGATACACCTGTTCTGTGTGGGGACCTCAGGGTCTCCTCAGGAAGACCACATGTCAACAGGCAGCATTTGACTTCTTTCTTGTTTCTGCNGTATTGTTTTTCTCATCCTTTATGGAGTTGGCTAACATTTCAAGCACAGCATTGAGTGAGTGATGGGAGTAGCTACTCTTTCTTCCTCTCACTGGGTCTAGAGAGAATGGCTTCAGTTTTCCTCAACTCTGTATGATGTTTGTTACTGATCTATCTTGAGCAGAATTAATTATGTTGAGTGTGATTTTTCTACCCTTAGTTTCTTCAGCACTTTTATCATGAAGAAAAGTTGAATTTTGTCCACCTGAAGTGATCTTGTGACTTTTATCTTTAAGTCTCTTTGTATAATGTTACAACTGCAGATTTGTATATGTTAAACCATCCTTGCATCTCTATAATGAAACAAATTAGATCATATTGTATGGTATTTTTAATGTGTTGTTAAATTCTGTTTGTAGGCACCTTAATGAGAAATTTTGCCCCAATGTTTATCAAGAAATTGTGCTCCTCTCATATACATATTTTTTAATCTAAGGATTTTAAATTTTCAAATTCTCTACTTTACTTTGATTAGTTTTACTGTTTGTCTTATTCATTATCTTCAAAGAAATTTGGAAATATATATAATAATAATATGGAATCAGTTGCATAGACCTACATCCAAGCACCAGGCTGAGCTATGGGAATCCAGTAGAAGAGAGGAAAGAGGGATTATCGGAGCAAGGAGGGTCAAGATCACGACAGGAAACCCACAGAGACAGATGACCCAAACTTGTGGGAGCATATGGACACTAGAACGACAGTCATTCTCTCTAGACCCAGGGGGGACCTGCATGGGACCTCTGCATGTGGATGACAGTTTTATAACCTTATCTGTCTGAGGGGCCCCTGGCAGTGGGACCAGGATCTAGTCCTGGTTCATGAGCTGGCTTTTTGAAGCCCATTCCATATGGTGGGATGCCTTGCTCGGCCTTGATGTGGTGAGGGGGTGGAGGAGGCTTAGTCCTGCCTCAACTGAACATGCCAGGCCTTGTTGACTCTCCCTGGGAGGCCTTACTCTTTCTGAGGAGTGGATGGGCATGGAGGGGGGTTTATTTGGGGAGTTGGGGGAGGAGCAGAAGGAGAGGAGGGAGTGGGAACTGTGGTTGGTATGTAAAGTGAATAAAAAATGATAATAAGCATGTAACAGAATTCTCAAAATCATTAATAACAAAATAATGGAAGTTAAACTTTAGATTGCCCTGTTTTTACACAGTTGTTAGACCATATCTCCCAACTTTTCAATATCATGTGTTGGTGAGAATGAAGGTTACTGACACTCAAAGCAGTCCCGATAGCCATGCAGCCTGTGTGACCCTCTGGAGAGCAGTGTGACACTGAGTAAATGGAGACAGCACGCATGTCCACATGACCCACAGCTCTACCTTTAAGTGTGTACCTCACCGTCCTTTAAGAAATACATACTGGTGGATGTATACCTATATGAGGGAATCCATAGCAGATTGAAGGATATTTGTGGAGGTGAGTGACGAGTGGTCAAATTGATTTCACGCTTCTAGGATAAAAATACATTCATTGAACTGATCACTTTAGTTATTGGAGTAGATATATCTGAAAGGAAGAAGATATTATACCCTAAAACCAAACTGCAAATTGTCCATACACCCCCCATACTAACACACACAAACACACACACACACACA
>LZPO01045506.1:8743-30866 GCA_001675575.1 Neotoma lepida | reverse complement strand
ATCGTCCAGGAGAATGAAGGCTAAGGAATCTGAAGAACACTGGATAAATGAGACAACTGAAGGAAAAAGATAAATCTTCCAGAAAAATATGTCCTAAGAAAAAGAGTAAATTGGCTTATTGGTATATCACATGTCCAACATGATAAAATTTCATAAGTCTTCCTAAATGTTTGTTTCTGCTGTTCTCTCCTGACACATAACACAAATTGTCTTTATGTAGTCCCAGTTCAATTAAAAGTTAAAGCTGGCTTTGAAGTTGGAGTGCAGCTCTCTCCCTCTCTAAGCCCAAGCATGCTTGATAATAGAAAATGCAAAATCTCTGTATCATATCAGAAGATCCACCTGATATGGGACAGAAGAAAAACCAAAATTAAGGGATTATTCTATTGCCACTAATTTCATATCTCTTTGGTTTTATTTTTACTCCTTAAAACTTTTCTTAAGGTATGATCTTTATATCAAAATTTATATTATATATATATATATATATATATGTATATATATATATATATAAACTTTTGTCATGATGTTAATGGTCATATAGAGAACTAACTAATTCTAGAAAAAGGCTTCATCTAGCTGGCTGTACATATTTTCTTGTTTGAGTCTCTATCAGTTTTCTGCAGGGAATCATGACCATGCCTAACAGCAATTTTGAAGTCTCCAAAAAGATAATGGGACCNCACAATGACGAATCCATCAGGACAATGATAATACCACTAAGCTGACAAACACTACGCAAAGATCAGCTTTGGAATACAAACTGCTCAGGACAAGTTTGAGATGGCTAGCTGGGATGATACAGCCTCACGGACTACTTGAGCAAGGACTTGAGACAAGCCCCTGCACTTTTGTGTTATGCAGAGACTGGACAACAAATGATACAGCTACCTCTCCCAGGACTTGACAATTAACTGAAAATTTTTCTTTTCAGGATCCCCTAAAGATTTCTTGCCCCCAGACAGCAGGAAGTAATTTTAAGAACATGATGCCCACATTCCCAAGAGGTGGGGTGCATGGTTTTTGGTCATTTAATTGGTTATGGATAATTGTCATTTTTTTAGGATGGTTGGTTAAAATTTATTAATTGTTAATGGTCAGGAAAAAAGTTAAAGGGAATTAGACTCAGGGTTTTTGCATGAAAAAAAGAGGATATAGATAAAAGGTAGACTATTGAATCTATGCTAAAAATAAAAAAGGGGACAATATAGATATAAGATAAAAAGGTAGATTATTGAATCTACTTTTAAAAAGTAGCTACTATTTTCAAATATTTTACATTGGATTGGATTTTTGTATATTGTATACCAATTTGTTTATTGATACAAATTTGAGATTAATTTTGTTAGTATATACTGTACATATATTTTTAATCTTGTTTAAGATATTGTACCTATACGGTTCATTTAATAATATAATGCAATTTGCTGGTTCTTGAAAGTTATTATTACCATTTATTTAGGACAATAAAGAAATGCAGGTTAGTAGTTAGTCATTAAAATCAAACTTGTAGTCGTATTAGTTTTGTTTTCAAGGTTAAGCAGAAAGAAATATATTTTAGATATGATGGTCATCTTCAAACACTTCAGAGATCTACAGAATATGGCATTTAAGATGTTTTAATAATAGATTTTTTTTCTTTTTTTATGACAATGAGAAACGTCCNCTCCTGACAGCACCAATCTGTTTCAGAGAAGATGATGAGCATTGAAAAAACTTCATATGGAATTTATTTTCATTGTGGCAAAAGTTAGCCACTTGGCAAGAAAGTCCCCTTTCATTAACTGCTGACAATATGCTGTCTAAAATGGACAAGCAGGACACAAAACAAAGGACTGCCAAACCTTGCCAAAGTAAGGTAGGAAGGTCCTTTAGAAAAATCCTGCTTCACAGATGAGTCTGTCAAATATGCTAGGCCTGTAGGCCCAAGATGGGTGCCCCAATGTTCCAATGTTATAGACAAACCTCAGGTGACTGTACAGGCAGCCAGCTGTTTATGTTCTTCCTCACATTTTTTGGAAGTCACTTTTTTGCACTTCATTTTAATATTATTTTCTTCTCAGGTCTCTGAAGGAGTTGAAGATTAGATGGTTATAGTTATAGTTTTCCTTGTTAACAAATGCAGAACAGAAACTCACTTAAGAGGTATAAAGTGTATAAGTTTGAGACCTCAAAAGATAGTTTTCAGTTGGTAATACAAGTTAGGATGGAAAGTGAATTAGGTATATTTTAGACTCACCAAAATAGGATAGATAATGGAATATTTTCACTGAATTTGTCAAATGCAAATGGACTAGTGTAGCAAAAGTTTGTCTGGTCCCGATCCCGCCCAGCTCCCACAGCTGCTTAGACCCAAGTAAACACACAGAGGCTTACATCATTTTTAAACTATGGCCATGACAGGCTTTTTCCTAGCTAGCTCTTACATCTTAAATTAACCCATTTTATAAATCTATGTCGCCACGTGTTCCACATGGCTTTACCTGTGTGCCGTTACATGTTGTTTTCAAAATGGAGAATGGCATCTCTCCAGCTCTGTTCTTTTCCTCTCTCCTCCTAGTTCAAATGTCCCGTCTAACCTTATTCTGCCCCACTATTGGCCAAACAGCTTTATTTATCAACCAATTAGAACAACACATTTTCACAGCATACAGAACATCACCCATCAGACTAGACATTGTTGATGTATTTATTGCCTGTAAATATTATATATAGTTATTGTACTTATTGTATATAGTTTTTCTTATATTAGTTATAATTTTTATTTTAGACAAAAAAGGAGAAATGTGTGGTGATATTTTATTGGTGCTCTAATAAATAAAGCTTGCCTAGAGATCAGAGGAAAAAGCCAGCAACCATATTAAACATAGAGGCTAGGCAGTGGTAGCACACACCGTTAATCTTAGCATTCAGGAGGCAGAGATTCATCTGGATCTCTGTGAGTTCAAGGCCACACTGGGAAGAGAGCCAGGCTTGGTGGCACATGTCTTTAATCCCAACACTAGTCAACCATAGAGATCTGAAGATCTACACAGACAGACAGGAAGTGATAGAGCTGGGTGGAAAGAGGAAAGTGATGTAGCTGGGCAGAGAGAGGAAGTGAGATGGCAGGGCACAGAAAGGCATGTAGGTGTGATTATACAAGAATTAGCTCTCTCTTGGGCTGAGGATTTCCTAGCTGTAAGAACATGTGGCTTGGCTTCTTTTCTTCTGATCTCTCAGTTTTCACCTCAATATCTGGCTCTGTTTTTTTTTTTTTTTTATAAGACCATTTAGCAACTCATGTTACAAGATAGAGAAGCTGAAAGTTTTCTAATAGGCATCCCAAGGACGGATGAGAGGGTATGGAAGACATGTTGCCATGGATGAGAAAGAGGGAAAAATGTCACTGCAGCCTGTAGTCATGGGCCTCCCCAGGATTCAGTGAGGACTGAACAAGGACCAAGCTGGTACAGTGCATTATCACCACACTTGTTGGGGGTCAGGGTCTTAGACTGGCGAAGCCAGGGGAAAGACTTAGTGCCTGGTACCAGGTCTTTAATAGATACCAGAAGACAAGGATGAAATCCAAGCTCTAGGAGTCAGATGTTTCATACACAGGAAAGGTTTGAGAACAGAGTCACAAAAGCCATGAGAGCCTAGAGATGCTGTGGCAGCTCTGAAGGGAAGGTGGGAGAAGGCAGAAAGGGGCACAATAGCCCAATCAGGTTGTAGTGGGTAGCTGTTCCAGCTTTGACCTTGAAACACTGGCCCTAGTGTGGCAACAGCTAACTGCCACACCTGCCTATGACCTCCCCCTGGGGCGTGGCTGAGAGGGAGCCCCATAAGACTTGAGGTGCCTACATGCTTCCTTCTTCTTCTTCTTGATTGCTCGTGGTTGTGGATGCTGGACTGGAGACCAAGCCAGAATTCTCCACTGGATTGCATCTCCTCTCTCCTGGATCCTGTAATGGACCCCTTACTCATTGTAAGTTATCCCAGAAATAAACCTCTCTAAAATTACGTGGAATTCACTCATTAATTACAGTAATATCTGGCACCCAAAGCCCACGGAGGCAAATTCCTGCCCCTCTTGCGGACCCAGTGTTTCACAAACACGGGGCATTCTTGCAGTGTGGGCACACTCCCTGGGTCCCTGGGCAGCACCACCAGCCACCTGTGTGCGATTTCCCAAGCATGACTATCTGCCGTGTGTGTGTGTGTGTGTGTGTGTGTGTGTGTGTGTGTGTGTGTGTGTGTGTGTGATTCGCCAGGCTAACTGCTGTCAACTGAGTCTGTGTGATCCCAGGCTCAAGGTCCTTCTTGGTACTCAACTACCAGGTAACTCACAGTGGGCAGACATTGGGTTAGTCGGCTTCTGAAGCGGGTGCATCCCCGACCGCCATGCAACGTGGCAAGCTTAGCTCTCAGACCAGCGAAATCAGCTCTAACTGACCTGTAGTCCCTTCACATGATCCTAGGCCTCTCAGCCTGCCGTCAGCTCGAGGGCAGCTCTAGACTGAGCACCGCTCAGCTAACTGCTGCCGCTGCTGCCATCGCCAAGGCACTCGGGTGCATCCCCTTGCATTGCTGTGTCCCGGAGCAGTGCAGCCACCGCCCTATATCACCAACCAGACAGGCAGCTCCTGCCAGATTCGTAACTGTGCCTGAGCACCTCTGGCTCATTGCTGTATTGGTTCATTGTTGTATAAAATCTGTTACAGTCCAGGAAACCCTACCTAGTACTCAAGGGTTGCCTAGGTGAGCATTTAAATTCACAGGACCTAAGTCACCTTGCACCAAACCTGCTTTAGCGACACACCAGAAACATCTACTGGCCGAACTGCATTACTACACCCAAAAAAACAGCACAAGGACAGAAATACAGGCAGGTAAGAGTACTCAATAATTTTACACCTTAAAACCAATTAATAAATAAACAAATCGATAAAAATTGCTTTACAAATTTTAAATATTTCTCAAAAAATGGCTAAAAATATTAATTAACAAGGATTCAAAAACCTTTTTGTTTCTATAATGGATGGAATAATATGGGAAATGTATGAATTTTCTGGAATGTATCTAGTATACACTGTTTTGGCATTTACATTAATAATCTACATAGCACTGAAAAACTGGTTTAATAATAACAACAAAGATGACTCATTATTGGGACTGATACAGGCTTTGCAAGATAGCAACCAAGATTTAAACAAAAGAATCCTTTCTACGGAAGCTGCTACTCAGGATTTACAGGATACAACTACAGACTTGAATAAACAGATTCTTGCTTTGAAATCTGCTAACCAGGATTTACAAGACAGCAATTCAGAATTAAATGACAGGCTCCTTAGTTTGGATTCTGTTAACTTATTACAAACACTTCAGTCTATTAATAATAAATGTATGTACAGATTTGATTTTATTGATAATAAATATGAATACTTAATGGATTAAAATAATAACTCTTCAGAGTGTGTTGCTGATACTCAGACACTTTGTAAGAAAGAAAGATTATCATTAACTGATAAAATAAGGTCCATGGAATCATGTTTCTCAGAAGAATGTAAAAAGTTACATGATGCCATGAAAAATTCAGAGTCTTTTGCAATAGAGGAGGTTCACTAACTGGTACAGACCCTAGAAGCTCATTTACAAGCCCTGGAAGAAACTCTCAGTAAAGATAACAAGAGATTTAATAACCAGAAAAGCAAGACCATACAGGTTGTAACATCTCCTGATGGCTCTCGTACAATGGCTTATCCTGTCATCCTCCATGAGGGATCAGCTGATGATAGACACTCTGAGCCATATGTGGAATTTGTTTTGCAATTGATTTCTGAGAGATTTTTAAAAATATGAAGGAAGCAATAGTAACATATGGCATACAGATGTTAAATTTGTGGTCTACCTCCAATAGAAGGTTATGTCAGATGATTNGAATCAATTAATTTCAGTTGTTCCAGAATATAGCCAGCAATTGCAATGGAAAAGCTGGCTGAGAGAGGAGGCTNGGAACCTGGAACAACAAGGTAAGATCAGANGTTTTGAGATCTCCCAAGATCAAATTCTGGGTGAGGGACAATTCGCTGATAGGAATGTACAAGCCTCTTATGATAAGCATACAGTATCCCTATGCCATACAGTAGCTCTAAATGCTTGGGAAAAAATTCCAGAACCAGGAAAACCAACTGAGGTATACTGGAAGATATTTCAGGGTCTGAGAGAACCATTCACTGATTTTTACAAACACTGACCACAGCTATAATGAAAGCTGTGCCAGATAAAAATTAAGGCAAATATTAACTAAGTCCTTGGCATTTAAAAATGCTAATACAGAATGGAAAAGAATACTCATGCCATTAAAGGTCAGAGAAGCTCCTTTGGAAGAATGGATTCAATATACTAATGGTGTTGAGTCTCTTAACCAAAGTAATGAGGCTTGGATTGGACAAGCAATTCCCAGAGGTGGAAGAAGGCCCTGGGGTACCAAATGTTTTGAATGTGGTACACCATGTCATATAAGTAAAAACTGTACATGGAGTGCTCCTACAAGTAATAATCCTTCTAGAAATAATCAAAACAGGATACCCCAAGCCTCTGGATTATGTAGAAGATGTGGTAAAGGCCGACATTAAACCAATGAGTGCAGATTAGTAAGAGATATACGAGGCTACCCCTTACCAGCAGGAAATGCTTCAGTGGGCCTCTCGCAGGCCCCCAAATCAAACGTGGTCCAAACATTTCCAGCCACTGTGGAGGAAATTCCTCTCCAGAACAGTTAAATAAGCCAATGCCTAATGCAAAGAATGATACTGCACTGGATGATAGAACAACTCTGATAGATGAATCAAAAGTTCCCAAGAACACAACAAAATGAATATTTTGGCAGACTTCCATAGATGAACAAAGACCAAAGCTTAAAATTCAGCTTAATGGCATTGTTCTGGAAGGTTTGGTAGACATAGGTGTGGATGTGACTATAATTGCACCAAAATCATAGCATCCGAATTGGCCTCTTCAAGAAGTAGATGTCCAACTTTTAGGGATTGGAATTCTATCTCAGATAAAACAGAGTTCAAGATGGGTTCAATTCATAGGCCCAGAAGTATAGAGAGGAAGGCTGAAGCCATATGCAGTAAATGTAGCAGTAAATCTCTGGGGCTGAGATCTATTACAGCAGTGGAATACCCAGAGTAAAATTCCTACAGTCTCAGAAAGGGAATACAGATCAATGCATGTTTCTCAGAATAATACTATAACATACTATAAAAAACAGCCATCAACTGTTCAGACTGTACATAAACAGGGTATAATTGCTCTTGAACTCTCAGAAGCACCAACAGCCCTATCTTTAAAATGGCTAACTGATAAATCTGTCTGGGTTGGACAATGGCCTTTGACAAAAGAGAAGCTACAAGCTTCAGAACAGCTGGTCCAAGAGCAGTTAAATGCTCAACACATTGAAGAATCTACCAGTCCTTTGAATTCTTCTGTTTTTGTTATTAAAAAGAAATCTGATAAATGGAGACTTGTAACAGACTTGAGGGCAATTAACAAGGTAATTCAACCAATGAGCTCCCTACAATCTGGAATTCTTTTTCCTACTTTGTTACCTAAAGGATGGCACCTTATAGTTATTGACTTAAAATACTGTTTCTTCTCAATACTCTTACAAGAAAAAGACAGAGAAAGATTTGCCTTCACAGTACCTACTTATAATAATTCTCAGCCAGTCAAGAGATATCAATGGAGGATCCTTCCACAGGGAATGTTAAATAGCCCAACCCTGTGCTAATATTTCGTACAACAGCCATTGTAAGTAATANGTAAACAATTTCCTAAATCTATAATTTATCATTACATGGATGATATTTTACTAGCAGATTCAAACACAGATACATTAGAAGGAATGTTTGAAGAAACAAAGAAAAATTTACCTTGTTGGAGATTACAAACTTCTCCAGAAAAGAGACAAAGACGAGATTCTATTAATTACTTAAGATATAAAATAGGTCTACAAAAAATTAGACCCCAAAAGGTGTAAATTAGCAGAGATCGATTACAGACACTTAATGACTTTCAAAGATTATTCAGAGATATTTCCCATCTATAAACTGTGTTGGGGTAAAAAATGATGAACTGTGTAATCTGTTCAAAACTTTAGAAGGTGACAAGGACTTAAAAAGTCCAAGGGAATTATCAGCTGAAGCTGAGAGAGAATTGGCCTTAGTGGAAAAGAAAGTACAGGAAGGACATGTGGATCATGTGGATCCAAAGCTTGATTGCATTTTGGTTATCTTACCCTCCAAGCATTCTCCTACAGGAATCTGAATGCAGAGGGAAGATATTATATTGGAGTGGATATTTCTACCAAATAAGTAGAATAAAAATTGAAAACTTATATGGAAAAGATCTCTGACTTGATTTTAAAAGCAAAATTGAGACTTTGTCAATTAGCAGAAATAGACCCAACAGAAATTGTAGTACCTGTAACTAAGGATGATATTGACTAATTATGGACAGAAAGTGAACCTTGGCAAAGAGCTTGCAGTAATTTTTTGGGAGAGATTAACAGCAAATATCCCAAAAGTGATAGAATTCAACTTATAAAGAGAGCTGATTGGATTCTGCCTTGCACTGTGCAGGAAACACCCATATCTGGAGCCCACACATTTTATACAGATCCAACAGACAAGGAAAGGCAGGTTACAAATCAGAAAATTTAAGTAAAATGGTTCAAAGTCCTTATAATTCAATTCAAAATTCAGAATTGTATATTATTCTGTTGGTATTAATGGATTTTTTGGAAACTCTCAACATTGTTACTGACTCTCAGTATGCTGAAAGAGTGGTCTTACATATTGAAACTGCAGAATTTATGTCTGATGAGTCAGAATTAACTTTACTATTTATTCAGTTACAAGAAATAATCAGGAATAGGAAACATCCCTTTATATAACTCACATATGATCCCATATGGGTCTGCTAGGACCTCTAGCACAAGGCAATGATGAGATTGATCAGTTACTAATAGGAAATGTGCTAGAAACCTCAGAATTTCATAAGAAACATCATGTAAATAGCAAGGGTTTGAAGAAGGATTTCTCCATCACTTGGCAACAAGTCAAGGAAATTGTAAGAAAATGTCCTACTTGTTCCTTCTATAACCAAACTCCATTACCTGCAGGAAGCAATCCAAAAGGTATACAAAGAAATGAAATGTGGAAGATGGATGTGTTTCATTTCACAGAATTTGGAAGATTAAAATATGTACACCATATTATTGACACCTATGCAGGATTTCAGTGGGCAACTCCTATGAGTTCTGAAAAGGCTGATTCTGTGATTACACACCTGTTAGAAGTTATGGCCATGATGGGAATACCTGTACAAATTAAGACTGATAATGCCCCAGCATTATCTCTCAAATTATGTCTCAAATACAATGAGACAGTTTTTTGTCTATTACAATGTAAAGCATGTTATAGGTATACCACACAATCCCACAGGCCAAGCAGTCATAGAAAGATTCAATCGAACTTTAAAGGAGATGCTAAATGAACAACAACAAGTAACAATGACTTCTAGAAATAGATTGCATAATGCTTTATTAACCTTGAATTTTCTCAATGCTGATGAGAAAGGAACAACAGCTGTGAAGAGACATTGGACAACAGACAAAACTTCTGAGCTAAATCAACTGGTTTATTTCAAAGATGTGTTGACCTCAGCAGAATGGAAACCAGGATATGTCCTACATTGGGGAAGGGGTTTTGCTTTTGTTTCCGCAGAAGAAAAGCTATGGATACCAACATAATTAATAAAAATTCGATTCTAACAAGAGAAAGCCCTTGATGAAGAGAAGTAAAAGCTCATCCACAGATGTGACATCTCTACATGTTTGTAAGAAAAACTTAACAAACAAAGGGTTGTGGTAGGGTTTTGTTTTTGTCTTTACAGAATAATAGAAATACCCATATTCCAGAAATCATAAGGCCATAGATATCCAGATATCTACAGCAGAAGAAAAGAATCTATTGGTACCAATCTACACNGNGTAAAANNTNACTNCCTNANNTCTATATCTCTTTNACTCNANAAGAATCATGGTTCTGATTCAATTATATATCAAGCTGGCTTTGGAGTTGGAAGTTGACTCTTTCCTCCTCTAGACCCAAGCATACTTCTGAGAGAAAAAAATTAAGAGATTCTGTCTCATACCAGAAGAACCACCTGATGTGGGACAGAAGAAAACCAATAAAAAGGGACCATTGTCACCAGATTCTATTTCTCTCCATGCTTATTCTTGATCTCTCGGAATTCTTTCTTACATATCATGTCATCTTTATCCAAACTTTCCATTTTGATATTAATAATGTTCAAGTTTTCCACAACAAAAAATGTCTCCTCCAATAGCAATTTCTGAAGTCTCCGGAGGAAAGATGGGGCCCCACAACAACAACAACTCTACCCAGTTCAGAATGATGCCATGGCTAAGACTCATGACCAACCTCAGACTGAAAACTCTTCAGGACAGTCCTAAGATGAGATGTTCCATCACACTACACTTCTATCCAGACTCTCAGACAATCTTATCCATTTATGAGACTAGCTACATACTCTATGGATAGCCCTGTTGAGACATAATAATCTAAGTTTTATTACAGCACACCACAGAGATAACTTCACCCCTTGAACAGCAGGAAGTAATTATAAGAAAACAATGCCCCTCTCCTAAATGTTTCATTTTTCACAGGGTTATGAATGGATGGCGGTAGGGTTGTGTGTGGAAGAATAAAATTTGGACTCAGTATTCTCTTTTAGAAAAGAAAAAGGGGAATGGATAGGTATACGATATTAAGGTAGATTATTGTATTTACTAGTAAACTAATTCAGTAAAATAATCAGCCTTAGATAATTTGCACTGATATTGATTCTTGTATATTGACACAAGTGCAAACTATTTTTATATTCCTATTTTAAGACAATTTGTATATTGATACAAATACAGAACTATATTTGTTGTAACATACATACATTTCTAGTCTTGTTTGAAATATTTTGTGTATGGACACAAATGTAAAATTGTATTTGTCATACTGTATGTACATTCTACCTCTGTTTAGGATATTTTGTATATTGATATATATTTAGGATTATTGTTAAATTGCATATTGCACTAGATATACATTCCTACCTCTCTTCAAGCTATTTTGTGTATTGTCAGAATCTTGAGGTCATTATCCTTATGGTACATCTGCTTACAGACTGTTTATTTTGTTATGTGAAGGCTTAGTCCTTAAGTTATTTTAGTAGAGAAGACTTACTGAGTTATAGTCACTTATGTTTGTTATTTTCATAGTTATGTTAGATTCTTCATACTTAAAGAAACATATATCAGATAGATAGTCTTCAAACATTTCATAGACCTAGAGAATATGGTATTTAAATGTTTTGATAACTTAGAATTCTGGTGACCTGAGACACAATTGTTCCTGGCAGCACTGATCTGATTCCAAGAGAATGTTGGGCCCTCTGAGACATTTCCATTTGGAAGTTTGTTTTCTTGACATAAAAAATGGCCTATCAGGCAAAGAACTGCCCTTGCCTTGACTGCTGACAGTAGGAATACTGTTGTTTTGATATGAGCGGGAAGGAAAAGTGTTGGAAGCAAAATATCTCTGGGTCCAGCTGAATGTGCTCCCACTCCTCCTGTATGCTGAGTTCCACGATGCTATTCAGGTTGTTCCGTATGAGTGCTGAGAGGACGAATGCCTTGCAGCTGTGGCTTTCTGGAACATGCTGACCTTTCCTTGACCCCAGGTGCTGAGGCACGTGGCAGGGCCATTCTCAGAGGGTATATAAGGCAGAAGGGAATGATGAAAGATGTTCGGCTGCTTCTAGTCCCAGTTCCAGTAAGAGATGTTCGGTGAATAAAGGTCCTGGATGCTTGCAATCTGACAGTGTGTGCTGCCATTCAATCCCGACTCCCTCCGCCAGATCTAGATTACAGCAGTGCGGGTCGTAGCAGAAAAGAAACTATTGAACTCTGCCAAGACAGGGTAAGATAGTCTTTCAAAAAACCTGCTTCTGAAAATGGTCTGACAGATATCTAGGCCTATGGCCAATCTGAATGCACCAACCATACAGGCTGCCAGCTGTCTCTGTCTACTCTCGAAAGACTCCCAAAAGTTGCTTTTGGCCTTCTCCCATTTCTCAGGTATTATTATATTCCTTCTCAGGTCTTTGATGGGATTGAAGACTAATAGTTATAATTATAATCTTATTGTATCTTAGCTAGAACATATTAAATATTAGATTCAGGTTCTTCAGGGTAGGACATCTTTTGGAATGATCTCTGTGGTGTGTCATTTACCTATGTTCCAGACTCCTCTGGATTTTAGTTATGTGTTTCATGTTTGGTGTTGTTCTTGTTGGTGTAGTTTCATCTTGTCTAGGTTATTATCCTTTATTCCTCCTGGACAATATTTGATAATCATTCCTATTGTAAATAGTTTTATATTAGGTTAGAATTTTCTTATTTAGAAAAAAAAGGGAGATGTAAAAAGTGGGTAGCTGTTCCAGCTTTGACCTTGAAACATTGCCCCTAGTGTGGCAACAGCTAACTGCCACACCTGCCTATGACCTCCCCCTGGGGCGTGGCTGAGAGGGAGCCCCTTAAGACTCAAGGTGCCTATGTGCTTCCTTCTTCTTCTTCTTGATTGCTCGTGGTTGTGGATGCTGGACTGGAGACCAAGCCAGAATTCTCCACTGGATTGCATCTCCTCTCTCCTGGATCCTGTAATGGACCCCTTACTCATTGTAAGTTATCCCAGAAATAAACCTTTCTTGATTACTAGATAAATTACATGAAATTGCCTCATTAATTATGGTAATATCAGGTTTAAGGAAACTGCAGAATTGCGGTTCCAAGAGTGAGAAGGTTAGTGTCAGGTGAAGAGGGCCAGTTGTAGCCTTAAAGACCATGGCTGGAGGTACTTCCATCTCCAAGAATACCAGAGGGTTCCCAGACACTCAATGGTCACTTTCTTGGACTCGGGGAAACATTTTCACTGACCAAAGGGAAACTAATGTAATTTCTGCTGGTGAATGGGGTGCCAGAAGATGAGTCTGTTGCAGGTAGACTGTATATGAGAGATAGGGTCCCAGTGCAGCTTAGGCCCCTGAGGGTAAANGCAAGCACTAGAAATATGTCTCCTGGGTTTCAACATGAAATATAAGCATTACAGCCCAGATGGAAAGGTATCCTGGCAGTTGGGAGCTAAGGAACACAACAAAGTTACATCACCAACAAACCTCACACAAAAGATTTGTTGGGAGGGAAAATATCAGGAGGGTGGCTGCCCCTTCTCAGTGAGAAACAGCAGAGAACTGAGCAGAAGACATTGTTTACATAGCTTTTCTTGGGGTGGGGGTGAGGTAGGGCAGAGCATTCCAAGGTGAGGATTGGTGGGATTTCAAGTCCAGAGCTTGGGCTTTTTATTTTGTAGGGTGGGGGCAGGATCCAGCTGTTAGAGCAGTTAGAATGTTCTGTGGGTGGAACTTGGCAGTTGGAGGTCCTTGGGGGAGGAGCCTGGCCACTCATGTGGCTCAAGGGACTTACAGGGACTGTTCGCTATAAGTGAGGGTTTCTTGAACTTCGAATCTCTGTATGTAAGAGTTGCCCTTGACAGAAGTGGAGAAGAGGGAAATGAGGGAAAGTCTATGTCCAATCCAGTAGAGTTGAGCATGGCTGCCCAGGTGAAGCCTTATTCTTCTGGAACCAGGGTAAGGTGGTTGATCTCAGTGTCTTCTGAAACCTAAGGGAGCAGGGTCCAATTGGGGTTGATTTGGAGAAAGGGATATTGTCTTGAGGTGGGGGATTAAAGGGCTCGAGGTGAGACAGATGAATCCAATGAGGGATGTCCTCAAGCTTAATGGCCATGGGGATTACAAGAATTACTTAGAAGGGGTTCTGCCATTTAGGAAAAAGAGGTGAGGGACATTAGTCTGGAGGAGAGAGAAGGACCTGATCCCTGATGTTGATTGGAGACAGACAGGAGTTGGCATATGGCTGGGTTAGGAAGTGGTCTGTAAAGTTCCATAGGAGGGACCAGAGGTGAGAGAGTAAGGGGATGAGTAAGTGATCAGGGAGATATGAGGGTTTGGGTGAAATACCAGGAGTCAGGACTTACTGATGAGCTCAAGTGGAGAGATGGAAAGAGGTCACTTGGAGAGAGCCCATAGACTGAGAAGGGCCAACAGTAGAAGCTTTACCCAATCAAGCTGAACTTCCTGTGACAGTTTGACAGGTTGTTTTTTAAGGAATAGTTAGTTCATTCTCTCTTTCCTGAGGACTGGAGATGTTATCGGATATGGAAATTCCAAGGGATGTTGAGGGCTTTGGATAGGATTTGGGAAATCTAGGAGTTAAATTCAGGGCCACTGGAGGTGTTGGAAACAGAGAAAATGCACCTTGTCCTAAGTACTGCCATTTTGACTTCACACTCCATTTTACCTGTAGGGTGAAACAAAGTTCAGATTCCCAAGCTCTAGGGGAGCTGGGAGGGAACCTTCCAATGGCTGATCTACTTCCTCCTTAAACAAGAGAAATAGTTCTTATNCATCTTTAGTTCTCTAGAAACATGGCTGTTCCTAACAGAAAGAACAGATGAATCTGATTTGTTGAACTGAAAAGTTTGCATTGTGTTTTGATTGACAAAGATGGAACATTCAAAGAAGCTCCTAATCTTTAAATCCTGATTGGTGAAAATTGTAACTGTTACATGGCAACAAATGTTTGTAATATTTATGCTTAAATACTTGCTTCAACTGACATTCAGGGTTTCAGTTCAGCTCCTGAGTCTGTTCTGTGGCCTTGATTGATCAGCCTCCTTTCCCCATCCCCTTCTTTTGTGCTGCCCTGCATTAAATCTTGCCTTGTGGTGTCTGATTGGGTTTATTTGGAGCCTCAGACCACAACAGAGGGAGACAGGGATTCCAAAGCAGGGGACAATTTGCCAGAGGAGGAGGTCAGTGACTACCTGAGTCCTTTTGTTGGTGATGGGGAATGCCTCTACCCACCCTAAGAATGTGACCACAAAGACCTAACACATTTGATTGTGGGTATGTAGATAAAGTCAGTCAGTTCCAGTAGAGAGCCTCTAGCCTAGTGAGTAGGAAAAAGGGGACTGTGATAACAGGAATTGGGGTGTGACTCTTGACAGATTTGACAAGAGGCAGTAATAGCCCTTAAGAAATGCAAATCCTCAGGGCTGGACTGCAGGTGGGCCTTGATGAAGTGAAACAAGGTTGGTTATTTGGATGAAAGAGCCGTTATAGATAGGACAGAAATGAGTGTCAGTGGGTGACAGCGAGGAATGTGAGTTATAGTGCAAGGATGCCCTGTGGTAGGTGAGATGGGTCTGAGCCTCCAAGGGCCACAGCTCTATCTGTCTCACCAGCTCAGTTATTTCTCTTAGAGATGATGGAGTTGTCAGTCTGGTGGGACTTGCANTGGGCAATTCCTACAGCTGTGGGGAGATGGGAAGCTTTTAGCATGGCCATAATTTGCTCTGAGTTNGTTATGGACCCTCCTTTTGTTGTGAGTATTATGCACTCTTTCCTGATGGCAGTGTGGGACAGGAGGATGTGAAAGGCATATTTCGAGTCTGTGTAGATAGTTAGGGATTGTCTTTGTGCCAATTGAAAGGCATGGATGAGAACCATTAGTTCAGCCTGTTGATTAGTGGTGTGGGCAGAAAATACCTATGTCTTAACTACCTCAGTTTCTGACACTGGCATAGTCTGTTTTTGGGGCACCCTTATCTGAAAAGGAGCTGCCATCTGTGTACCAGGTATAGATGTCCTGAGGCAATGTGTCATCCTGTATGAGTGAGGGATGGAGCAGTAATTCCTCTAAGGTTTCAATGCAAGAATGAGATGGGAATTAGTCTGTCAGGGAAGGGAAGTTCTTGGCCAGGAAAGAAAATCTGAGATACTGGGGGGTGGGCTTAATTGGAAAATAAGTGTGGCATCTTCTACTAGTGCCATCTGGAGAGAAAGAGCTCAAGAGGGAGTAGAGTTTGTAAGCTTTTATATGTTAAGAGATGGAACAGATTGTGGGAGGAAAAGACAGCTGTAGGTGATCCAAAAGTTAGTTTTTTTGGATTCTTGAATGAGGAGTTCTACAGCTGCTAAAGTGATTATGCAGGGTGCCCATCCCTGGGTGATAAGGCCTAATTTTTTTACAGGTATGCCATGTGTGCAAAGATCCCAATTGGTGGCCTAGGACTGCAAGGGCATATTCCTTTTTTTCTGTTACATAGAAAGGGAGAACAGACTGGTTAGGTCTTGGAGTTGTAGTGCTGGGATCTGGAGGATGTCCTGTTGGAGCTTCTGAAAGGGCTTGATAATGGGAGTGAGAAGGAGTTCATGTGAGGGGGCAAAGGCTGCCTCATATGGAGAGTGGGCAAGGAGGGAAAAGGAAGGGATGCATGAATATAAGAAATCAGCTATTCCTTCCTAGGAATGATAAAATCTTTTCTTTGATAGAGGGGACTGAGAGGGACTGGATTAGGTGTTTTCTATCCAAGGTAATGGTTTTATTGGTTGGGGTAATGGTTAGTTCCAAGTAGATGACCTGAGGGGTGGACAGCTGTACCTTAGATGGTGAGACTCTATAACCCTGGCTGGACAAAAAGTTTAGAAGAGCAGAGATATCAGTTTGGCTAATTTGTAGGGATGGGCTGTAGACAAGAAGGTCATATACATACTGTATAAGTTTAGATATGGGGAGAGAGCAAGAGAGTAGATCAGAGGCCAGGGTCTGGCCATATAGGTGTGGCCTGTCCCCGCACCTCTGGAGTAAGACAGTCCAGGTGAGTTGTGTCGAGAGGTGGGTGTTAGGGTCAGNCCAGGTGCAAGCAAAGATATTTTGTGACTGGGTGTTGAGGAGGATAGAGAAGAAGGCATCCTTGAGGTCCAGGGCTGATAAATCCTGAGGGTATAGTGGAAAAGAGTGTATAAGCATTAGCTATGACAGGGTGGAGGTGATCAGAGTAGAATTGATGAGTTGGAGGTCTTGCACCAGGTGGTAGGTCCCACTGGGCTTTTTAACTGCAAGTATAGGGTGTTAAAGAAGGAAGATGTGGGATAAAGTAATTTTTTCTTAGGAAGTCAGAGATGATAGGCTTAAGTTCCCTGAAGCTCTGGAGCAAGAGTGGGTACTGGACTTGGACAATCTACTGGGTAGGCTCCCATAATTGGATGATGGTGGAGGAATGGTATTTGGCAACATAGGGATTTTGGGTATCCCATATTTGGGGGTCCACCTGTGAGGCTGGCAAAGGAAATAGAGTATTGAAACTGGTAGGTTGAGTGGCTAGGAGAATGAAGAGAGGGGTTGCTGGAGATCTTGGGGTCAGGTGAATAGGAGGGAACAAAAGAAATAGAGGCTCTCAAGTTGGCTAGCTCTCTTCTCGATAAGGGGATAGAAATGGTTGGCACCACCAGGAAGGAATGAGTGAGAGGAACACCCCTGAAAATACAATTGAGTGGTGGAGTTTGGCAAGGTTAGTAAGGCTGTCCCGACAATAGGAAATAAGGAGAGGTGGGTTCCCCAAACTCCATCAGGACTGAGTAAGTGGCTTCAGTATCAAGGAGGAAGGAGAAGGAAATCCACTTATACCATAATGACTATCTGGGGCTCCCTGTTAAAGATGACAGAGATCAGGCCAAGGGAACCAAGGCCCCTTCAGTCACCCCATGGGTGATCTGGGTCTAATGTCCCTGTACTGCAAGGGACAAGGGAGCAGTCAACAGCTCAATGTCCCTCTTGATGGCACCTTGGACATGGCCAATGTGGCCTGCAGGAGTTAGGGTATGCCCAGGCCCAGTAACCCTTCTGACCACATTTGAATTAGGAACACAGTGGTCCTTGAGCCTTAGGAGGCAAGGGAGCCCAGGCAGTTACCAAAACTGGTTGAACAGCCTTGGCCAGCATTTGATATTTCTGTTTAGGGGCTTTTTCATCTCTCACATGGTATACTTTAAAGGCCAATGCTAAGACTTCTGCCTATGGGTTTGGGGTCCTTTCTCCAGATGCTTAAGCTTGGCCCTAATGTTGGGGAATTGCTGGGAAAAAATAGTTCATGAGGAGTTGTTCACCCTCTGGATTTTTGGAGTCTAGATTGGTATACATTAGTGTGCTTTTGTGAGGCATTCTAAGAATTGAGGCAGGTTTTCCTGTTTGTCCAGGATGACCTCTTGGAGTGTCTCATAGTTTACTGGTTTAAAGGCAGCCTTGTAGATACCAGCCAGGAGGCAAGTTGTAAATTGATCTCTAGCTAAAATACCCCTGGGGTATTGTGGTCCTATTGGGGATCCTGATCTGGGATTGCCTCAGCCCTGGCCAAGTGTGCTATGGTAGTTTGGTGGATTTCATCTGCATGTGCTCTTGTCTGTTCTCAAACTCATCTGTGCTCTTTGGGAACCAGGTTGTTAGTTAGAATCATATATATGTTGTGGAAGGTGAGACTAAAGGATTGGGTAATATATTGGAATTCTTTAATGACAGTAGAGAAGTTAGAGGTATAAGACCCCAGGTTTTTTTCTACTTGAGAGAGTTCACTTAATGAAAAGGAGACATGTACTTAGACCAGGTCATTCACCCCAGAAACCTCCCGCAAAGGGAAAATTGAGGCCAGGTTAGGCCAGGTGGGGAGAATTAGAAGGGATCCTACTGCAGATCAGGAGCAAGTAGTGGGGGACTGAAAGCTGCTGGTGGAGTGAATTGAAAGTAGGTGCCAGAGTAGGGTGGTTAGAGCAGCCTGTTGTTGGAGAGGGAAGAGAGGAGAACAAATGAGCCAGAGGAGGAGGAGGAGCTGTGCATTGTTGCCAATAATGTGCGGCCTCATTAGCAGGGTCAAGAGTAGTGAAAGTTCCCTCTGGTTCAGATTTCATAGCAAGAAGGAGCTGAATGGGGGAACAAGAAGAACAGAGGGGAGGCTTGGAGTGAAGATAGAGAAAGCTTGTACATAGGGAACCTCCTTCCATTTACCTGATTGCTGGCAGAAGTTGTAAAGGTCCTGTGTAATACCAGGATCTAGTATACCAGCAGGTAGCCATTTGGACAGATTATGGGGTACTGGGGTCAGATTCAACTGCAAAGGCAGGTAAGTTTAGAAGTTCATAAGCTGGATGTTAGGTGTGGAGGTCTGAGGTCCTCCAAAAGACATCCCAGGGGGGAGCTTAGAGGTATGGTAGAAGATGCAGTTCCCATGGGTGAGGTAGGAGGAGGGTTCAAAGCCTGAAAGTCCAAGGCATCCCAGGAACTCAGAGAAGACCTGATTAAATGGGCACAAACTGTCTAGTGAATCATCACACACTAAGCAGGGCCAAGGGTTAAAAGCCAGAGGAGATGCCTTCACCGGGTACCAGGGCTTGTGAATGAAGCCAGAGGATGAAGGTCACACTCAAAAGACTAAGCATCACTCATGGGAAGTGGCCAATGGTGGGTGCCAGAAAAGTGGCTGGGGGTTCTTCCACCTCCAAGGATACCAGAGGGGTGCCAGACACTCGATGGTCACTCCCATAGATCCAGCAAAACATTTACACCGAAAGGGAGGGGGGAGACTTACCAATGGTAGGTGTTGGATGGAGTACCCAGCAATCAGTTAGCTGGAAAGTGAGCCTGTTGCAGGTGGACTGGGTACAGGGTCCTGGTGCACCTCAGACTGCCAGTGGGAAGGAGAAGAACCATCAGAAGAGCCTACCAGAGTCATGGGACCAATGTAATTATTTAAAGGTGGAAAGAACCTTGGTGGGTACCTAACCCCTGAACTCTGCCTCCTTGTCTACTCAAGTCTCTGCCCACCTTCGGACTTAGTGATATCATTAAGCCTCTCTGCCTCAATTTTTATAGTAGCATGGCCTGGCCATGATACAAACTTGACAGTCAGCCTCAATGACCAAAGAATGGCACATTTGACTACCTAATCCTCACAAATCTTGACAAATCCTACCAACGCATGGGAAAGTGGTCTGAGTCTGTCTATGTGCAAGCTTTCTTCACTCTCCATTTTCACCCTTCCATCTGTATCTCATGCCATAGTCACCAAATTCTCCTGACAAAAAGTCAAATCCCCTCCTATAGCTGACTGGGAACCAGATCCCTCTGTTTCCACCCTTTTTGACTTAGATATAAAGGGTGTACCCCAAGCCTGCATGCCTTCTCAGCCTAACCCTCTTTCTCAGTCTCAACTAATGCATGGAATCTGCTTAAAGGGTAAAGGAATTTATTAGGAAGGAAGACTCACTACAGTACAGATTTATTGCAGGGTTCTAGAAGGCCAAGGTACATCCTACACTGTTCTTCTGACTGAGTCCATCCCAGCATCCAAGCCCATGAGGGAGAGAAGGATCTCTCAGGTTTTAAGGATAGCCCTGAGGCCACGCCTCAGTGGCAGGTACTTCAAGGTCATAGGTAGGTAAGACTGTTACCTGCTACATCTCTAAGGATGGTGTCTCAACATCATAGATAAAACAGATATCCACTACATCTCCTCCTTTTGTCTAAATAAAAAATTTCTAACCTAATACAAAACTATATACAATAGGAACGATTATCAAGTATCGTCCAGGGAGGGGTAAGGTGATAACATAAACAAAATAGAAATACAACCAGCAAGAACAACATCAAACAAGAGACACATACCAAAATCCAGAAATGTCCGGATCATAGGTAAATGCCATGTTACAGAGATTACTCCAATAGCTGTCCTATCCTAAAGAACCTAACTTTATTATCTGAAATGTTCTTAGCTAAGATATGAGAGGATTATAACTGTAACTATCTAGTCCCACTCCACCAAAGCCCTGAAAAGGAAAATAATATTACCTGAGGAAACAGGAAGTGCAAGCAAGCAATTTCCAAAAAAAAAAAATTGTGAGAATAGACAGAAACAACTGGCAGCCTGGACAGTCACCTAAAGATTCTCAGCACCATTGGGGCATCCATTTTGTCTACAGGCCTAGAATATCTAACAGACCATTTTTAGAAACAGAAATTTTGAAAAACCATCTTACCCTGTCTTGGCAAGCTTCAGTAGTTGCTTTTCCTTGTATCTGACTAGTCTGGAATGGACAGCGTTTGTTGGAATCAGAATACCTCTGGAATCAGAATACCTCTGGTTCCAGCTAAATGTGCCCCCATCCCTCCTGTGTTGTTTTTGTTGAGTTCTGTGATGGTATTCAGGTTGTTCCTCTTCAGTGCTGAGATGAATGTTTTGCAGCTATGGCTTCCTGGAGCATGCTGACCTTTCCTTGACCCTGGGTGCTGAGAAATGTGGCAGGGCCATTCTCAGAGGGTATATAAGGCAGAGGGGAATGATAAATAAAGGTCCCAGATGCTTGCAATCTGATAGAGTGTGCTGCATTCAGTCCCGACTCCCTTCGCCAGATCAAGACTTGTGCCATGCGGGCACCGAGATCTGCAAAGGAGGATTAGAGGACGGGGTCACTCCTGGAAGTGGAGTGAATTGAGGTAAATCCTGGCAAGGACAGGGTTGCTCCTGGAGTTAGCAATTGGAGTGAATTGAGGTAACAAAAGTAGGCTACATACCATGGGAACTACAACAAGTAAGACTCAGATGGCCACTGAGATTTTTAAAGTTTTAGAACAGCAAGGAACGAAATTAAGAGTAGTGTCGCAGCCACATTCGTTACAACGATTGCTGAAGCAAGTCTGTGGTTTTTAACAAGCGGGGGACTAAATATTCTGATTGGAAACACGTAAAAACAGACTTACAGAAGGCTTTGTGAGAGAAGGGTCCAGAACAGCTACCTGTAGCCACCTTTTCCCTGTGAAGGTTAGTTAAGGATGCCCTGCTGATAGAGAAAGCAAAAGTACAAAAACAGCCGAGGCCACAAAATCGCTGCAATGAGGGAAGGCAGGGCTCAAGTTCCTAAAAACCTCTCTTCTAAAGTTCTGTTTTTTAAGCTAGTAAAAAATGACATTCAGAAGTTCCCTGAGGTTAGTGTCTAGCAAGAAAAAGTGCGCTGGGCGGTGGGGGCGCACNCCTTTAATCCCATCATTTGGGAGGCAGGGGCAGGCAGATCTATGTGAGTTTGAGGCCAGCCT
>LZPO01045505.1:1978-12318 GCA_001675575.1 Neotoma lepida | reverse complement strand
GGAAATTTAGATTTCACAGCCCTCGCTAACAACCTTCCAACTGTTCTCCTTGCCACTCAGAATAAAAACAAAAGTCTTCCATGATCTATTAAGTTCAACATATTTTTGGCTCCTTTAAACAGCTAACTGTTGAAATCTGTTACTCAACTTGTTGCCTAATCTGATGCTGCCATTTAAACCTTCTCAGGCACCCCAGTCATAAGATTNATATTAGAGGCTCTGCTCTCATTATTCTCACTCTATGGCAAATTCTTCCCCCAGACATCTATAAACCAGGTCTGCACTTCCTTCAAATCAAACTCAAAAGTCATCTTTTCAGTGATGACTCCACTAGTCATCCTAGATAGATAGATATCTTAGATAGATATTTGTAAACACAGGTGGATGTATGGAGAGATTTTTTTTAAGACTGATCTGTGAAGTGAGAGTAGATCCCTCCCAATGGCTGATACTTGGTGGTGTGCAAGAGCTGATGTACTCTGTTAGTTTTTTTTTTTCTTGTGTATTTCATCGTTTGTTTTTTGTTTTTTTGCACAGCAATACCTGGCAGAGAAGAACATATGGTGGATAAGGCTGCTTACTTCACAGTAGGACAGGAGAAGAGTGCAAGATAGGAGAGATAAAATATGCATCAAATACCTACCCCAATGACAGTCCATCTCCATCCAGGTCCCACCTTNTGCCATCTCTTAATAATATCACCAAATTATGTCATTAAATGAATTATTGATCATAATTTCATTGATGANTTCAAAGTCGTTATGATCTAAACATCTCTTAAAGCTTGGATCCTAAAGATAGGCATGAAGAATTTAGCAAATGACCATTTACAGGCCACCTCTTATTCGACCTGTAACACACACAGATTCACAAGACCCAAACTTGAAATTTTTTCCAGTTTTTGATCCAGCAAGATATTATTTAAAAAACTAAATATTATAAACTTACTGATAATTAATTTAAAAGTATAAAAAATCAAGTCTGAATCAGTAATATTTTATGAATCTACTGATTTGTACTATTATTTGTAAGTTTTTATGTCTGTTATATCTTTATGGTGGAGGTACTATATATTTGAGTGTCATTATTCAGAGTAACAGTGTTCCATAGAGTCAGATGGAAAAAGAATTAATGAATATTTGAACTGGTGCTGCTGGAGGAAATACAGAGTTAGATTTCTTCAAGTATTTAATCAATACCTTTTCATCAAGTGATCAATATCACTTCTTTTATGCNTGTTTCAGCTTAAATACATCTATTTAATATACATTGTTGATTCATTAACATCGAACTCATGGCCAATAATACCGTAACTCATGCATAACAGAAGCTTATCTAACACTTATAATTCTTCCATAAGGCACACCATAGATTTATTGTTTAGGAACATTAGACAGCATTTTAGAATTATGCTTGGGAATCACTTCATTCAATGAAATTTCCAACAAAAACATAATAATGCAAAAAAAGCATAAGTACACTACTAAGATGGCATTTGTTCCAGATGTGTGAATTAAAACAAGAGATCAGTGTTATCTTCTTGAGCCTAGCTAAGTGTAGGAATGTTGGGAAACGNGAAATTTTGCCATGTAATAGATATCCCTCAATGGCCATGNAAGGGCTATAAATATTGCTGTTGGAGCACAAAATATTCCCTTTACTGAGTGGGTTGGTTCCAAAATAAGGAATCCATGAGTAATGAATATTAAGCATACAATGATGGGCTACCAAACACTGTAAAATGCCTCTTGACTCTGCATTCACCAGTGGAATAATGGTAGCTAGAAACTGGGAAGGGTGGAATAAATAAAGCCGGCGTGTAGGCAGGTAGCATAAATGAAGGCTTTACTTTTTGTTTTTATTAATTTTGTAGACTTAAGAAAGTAATAGAAGTAATTAACAATAAGGAACACAGTGTATTGTAACTTTTTGTCATTGTACTATGAGTAACATCCAATTAGCAAGTTGGATAACATGTCATTAAGGAGTGAGGCTCCCACATAGTGCCTTTATTTGTAAACGAAGTCAGCACCTACAATGGATATACATTATTTACTCACTGCAACGACAGGCTAAAAAAAAAAAACAGGGATAATTAGTGAAATAAAGTATGTTGGAGAATGTTCTTTTAAAAGATGTAACTTGTAACCTGTTTTACTGATTATTTGGAGGCCATCTCCTGCCCATCTTATTTATCACTAGGCTGAATTTTAAGTGTACATGTGAATAGGCATTAGTTTTTCCTTAGAAAGCTGAATATTCTACTCCATTCATCAACAGAGCACTCCTGACAAGTCCTGTCAGTTTAGTCAGCACTGTCTTTTGAGATGACTCACCTTGTCAAGAAGTTCTCTTGGAGTCACTCTTTAAAAATGAACCCACTGTCTCTATCCCATGTGGCCCATGCACATAGCCATGGACATTGCAATTCTTTTTCTGGTTTCAGTGCAGTCTCTCTTCAAANAAAGTATCCAGGCTTATAGGCCAGCTGCTCACNCATTGTATTGTTCAGGCCTGAGTCAGTCATGAGTTAAATATGCTTAGGNTATATTGTGGACTATTTCAAATCATTCACACATAGTTATGGAATGGAAAGGAGAAAATAAATTTATCTGTATTATANAACAGNAATACAGATAACACAGAGTTGATATAAACACAATGCAATTCTGAACAGAAGGAATAGATGCAATAGAATTTTTTATTTAAAATTATAAAAGTAAGACTTGCTTCAGAAGTTGCACACAGCTTTAATCAGTAAATCACNACATAACTCACCTTTGAAAAAGGCTTTGGGGCTACAGTGTTTTACTTTTGAACTATTTCACCTTCAAAATAATTGCTGTGTAACAAATTTGTACAGAGGATAGAAAATGATAGCAAATTGGTTGATGCTTTATAAAACTCACAAAAATTTAATATTAAAATTATGAAAACTTAAAAAGTTAAATTATAGGATGATGGCACTAATGAATACAGGTGCAAGATCTCTAAAAAATATATCATACTAATTCAATAATTTAAATAAAATATGCCATATGAATTATTAGATAATTTCTTTACTAGTCTCATCAGGAACAAGTTTATTTTAGTATGATGACAGCTAAAATTTATTAAGTGTTTAAAATGAGTCATGTGTTATTTTAAGACTTTTTCATACAACAAGTCATATAGTTACTTCTACTATTTTACAGGTGAAAGGACTGAGTCCCAGAGACATAGACTAACCTGCCCAAGCAGGCACATTTAGTAAGTCTGAATTGGGGTTTGAATACTTGCTGGNGGATGTCTTTCTGTACACTGTGAGTATATGTTGTTTCCATTGGTTAATAAATAAGCTGCTTTGGCCTATGGCAAGGCAGTTTAGAGGCAGGTGGNAAATCCAAGGAGAGAGATAGGAAGAAGAAAGGCAGAAGGGGTGAGAGACGCCAGACTGCCACCCAAGGAGCAACATGCCAGCAGACTGGTAAAGCCACAGAACACATGNTGATACATAGATTAGCAGTTATGTCTTGAGTTAAGTTATAAGAGCTAGGTAACAAGAAGCCTGAGACATAGGCCATATAATTGATAATTAATATTAAGCCTCTGAATGATTATTTTATAAGCAGCTATGAGACTATGGGTGAGAGAGATTTGTCCCAACGGTGGGCTGTGGGCCAGGCAGGACACAGGAAATCTTTTGACTACATTTGGCTGCCCAACATGGAGCAAGAATTTCTACCTAAAACCTGAGAGAACTTAATGAAATTCTAAAACAGAACCAAAAACAGCTCTCTACTTCATGTCTCATGTGGCAACTGTACAAAGATGCCACTGTACAGAGATGTCACCTTACAGAGACACTACAGCATTTGAGCTTGAGTGCAGCATGGTGGATTCCCACATTGGTACACAGAACTGTCTCCAAGCTGTGCAACATGCTTCATGGCGGATTTAGCTTTTACTCATACAGACAAAAAGGGTTACGGGCCAGCTGCACGCTACCTGATGGCAGCATGGACCCCAGAGTTGGCAAGGTAAGTGTGACTCTCCTGAGTACATCCACCATGTTGGGAAGCTGAAGTGGGCAGTGTCAGCAGCCAGGGCTGCAGCTTCAGTCTTGCCATGCTGCAGTTTACAATGGACCAAAAAAGAATTATAGATACACAAAAGAAAGATTCAGATGAAATAAACCTCTAAATGTTTATATTATGTGTAAAAATATACGTAGGCTTGGAAGAGAAAGGAAAAGGAGGATGGACAGTTATATAAAGAAATAGATAATGAAAAACAATAAAATCATTAAAGAGACAGTAAAAGTAAAAACTATGGATTGCTTCCAGGCTAATATGGATTAATCAGCCAAAACTCCTTGAAAGGTCTCTGATGACATCGTGGCCCAGAAGATCCAACATCCAAAATCATCTTTAAAGCAACTGGCTGAGACAATCCATCCTCCCAGACTACTACAGCCAAAATTTTAATATAAATCTTAATTTTTTCAGGATCCCCAGAAGATTACCAGTGCCCCCAATCAGCAGGAATTAGTATGAGAAGCTAAGCCCAAATTCCCAAAATATTGTTTATAAATGTTTATTTTTATTTAAAGGAGATTGATTATAAATGCAATCTTTTTCTAAAGAAGAAAAGGGATATTATCTATATGGTAGGATGAAAGGGTAGACTATTGAATCTATTTTTAAAGAGTAATAAGTTGTTTAAGATATGTTAAATTGTTGTGGATTTTAGTTTATTACAAATTTAAAGTTAATTTTGTTATACTGTATTTATATTTCTACTCTTGTTTAAGGTATTATGCTTATGCAGCTTATTTAAAACTATAATATAAAATTAAGAAATACAGATTAATAGTTACCTAGGATAATCAAACTTATAGTCATGTTAATTAAATTTTTTAGATATATAAAGGTATATTTCAATTAGGTAGGTAATATTCAAACGCTTCAAAGACTTACAGAATATGGCATTTAAAATATTTTAAAAACTTAGACTTTCTGGACAGTGAGACACGTCTGCTTCTGGCAGCACTAGTTTACTTCAAAGAGGAAGATGGGAATCAAAAACACTCCATATGGAGTTTATCTTCTTGGCACAAAATGGCCTGCTGGGCAATGAACTGCTCTTGCCTAGACTGCTTGACAGTATGTTATATAAGCTGCACATGTAAGACCCATAGAAAAATGACCAATAAATTTTGCCAAAAGAAGGCAAGATGGCCCTTCAGGTTCCTGCTTCGCAGAGGAGACAACCAGTTATTCTACAGGACACATGGAGAAGCGACTAAAAAACTGTAGGCCTGTAGGCTGAAGATGGATGCCACAATGTTGCACAGGACTTTGGGTGACTGTCCAGGCAGCCAGATGTCTCTGTCATTCTAGTTTTGGAAGTTTCTTACAATGCACTTGCTGTTTACTTAGGTAATATTATATCCTTCTGGGGACTTTGATGTAGTTGAAGACTAGATAGTTGTAATTATAATTTTCCTTGGTTATGATAAAAGATAAATTAGATATGAAACTTTAAATTCATAAATATAGGATAGATGATAAAATATTTTCTTCTATTTTGCCAAATATAAATAGACTAGATATTGTAACTGTAATTTTTGCATGAGAACTGTTTTTTATTTATAATTTTACTATATTAAAGCTAAAACCTCTCTTTTTGATTAGATAGAAAAGGGGAAGTGTTGTGGGATTTCTTTATGAATGCTGTGAATATATGTTGTTCCCATTGCTTAATAAATAAGTTGCTTTGGCCTATAGCAAGGCAGCTTAGAGGCAGTTGGGAAATCCAATGAGAGAGACAGGAAAGAGAAAGGAGAATCTCAAGAGATGCCAGAGGCTACCTAAGGAGCAATATCCCAGCAGACTGATAAAGCCACAGTACATGTGGTGATACACAGATTAATAGTTATGGCTTGAGTTAAGTTATAAGAGCTAGCTAACAAGAAGCATGAGCCATAGGCCATATAATTGATAATTAATATTAAGCCTCTGAATGATTATTTTATAAGCAGCTGAGGGACTGNGAGGCTGGGCAGGACCGGAGAAATCTTCCATCTACAAATACTGGTTCCTAAGCCATTCATTCACACTAGATGAAAAGAACATACAAGACCAAGTATGCCAACTATTAATAAAAGCAGATTTGTAAGTATTTCAACAGTATTTGAAAGGCTTTGTAAGTCATAAATCTTAAAAAGCAAAAGTGAATTATAAATATTTGAAAGAAAGGATAAAATCCTATTGTTTAAAAGCATTATGATGATATAGCTAGAAACCTTGGAGTAACTTCCCATGACAGATGTGTGAATGTAATCACTCTGAATTATCCATAGTAGCAGTGATACAATACCTCAATCACANGCACTTAACCTGAGTGTTTAGAAGTAATAGCTCTTAGTAAAACTAGCTGAAATCTGTATAAAGNAAGCTGTGGTAATGATTTTAATTGANGTTAGAAAAAAGGGAGGGAATTTTAAAGATACTTTTNGGTCAAAAGATAACACATGAGGATAGTTTGTTTCTGGTGAAAAGCGTTGGATAGTGAAAACAGGCAGATTTCATGGAAATTGAGGAAAACAGATAATATGGTATGAAAAGATGATCTCAGGCAATCATTCTTAAGTAAATATTGNAAACCAAAAGTCAGGAAAATTCTCTGTGTACGTGTACATGAGTGTGAGTCCCCACAGAGGCCAGAAGACAGCGTTGGGTCCTCTGGAGCTAGAGTTACATGATGTAGTGAGCTTCATTATGTGGGTACTTGGAACTGAATTCAGGCCCTCAACAATCACAATGTANGTTCTTAAACACTGAGACATCTCTCCAGTCCCCAACCAGGAAGCTTTTTAATGTTGTTGCTAAAGTTTATAACTAGAGGGAAATATATTTGCAAATTGATGGCAGTCATAAATATAGATTAAAATTACATATACAAAAAGCTAATGTAAAATGATCCTACTCCACAAGNCACAGACTGTATCAGACAAACCTATGAGACTTAAGCCAATTCACAGAGACATCATAATATATTTTAGTTTTTAAAGGAAAATACACAAAAATCAGCACTAGTACACACCACTATGTTTAGGAACACTTTCCTCTTTTGCTGAGCTAAAATGGTTTCATTTGCATCACATATTTTTCAATAGTTTCTGTGACAGAAACAAACAGTAGAAAATCAAATTTGTGTCAAGAAGGAAGAGCACGGTGTCAGATTTGATTCTAATACTTAAGGCACAGTAGGCAATATACCTAGTTGACATGGCAGTTACATAAAAACAAAATGACAAATGTTTCCAATGTGTGTGATNTAATTAACTGTCTTCTAAATCTTTAGTAGGACTACATACTTACTAGTGTTTTGGGCCAAATTACTTAATAACTTTTCTCCTTGATATACCATGAAACACCACAAACTGAGAAAGGACGAATAATAATTAAAAAGTAATGCAGATCATTTAAAGTTGATGTTTATATAAGAAAAAAATCNAAAGCAACATAAATATCAACAATGGCAACACTAATGATAAAAATAACATTTCTGAATTTATTCCTTACTATTTAAGATTCTTTACTTAGTATAAAACATCCTAGGCACCTAGTCTTTGTGCATAATCTGTATACATCCACTTCCATAATTTAAAACATTCTCTGGATTACTTATAATAGCAAATGAATGTGAATAGGTGCTGTACAGTTTTCATGTATTACTTATTGAATGAATGGGAAGTATAACTAGTGTATATGTCCAGCACAGGGGTTGTTCAAATATTTTCCATTCATGTTTGACTGAATATGCAAGTGGAAAGTCCACAACTGAAAGGCAAATTTAATTAAGTTTCCTAAGCTAATGACTTGAATTTGGTAGTTGTTAGAGCAACTCAAGTAGCAAATTTAGTAGAACTTTGTAGGTAGTGAATGTGACAATTGTTATGTGTTTATTTTCTTTCTTTTGTTTGAATTAACTTTATTCTTAAAGATTTATTTGTCTTTCCCCTCTTGTTAAAAACACATTNTTTTCTCACATAGTATTTCCTGATTATGGATTCCCATCCCTCTACTCATCCCAGTTACCCTCCACTTCCCTTCCCATCCAGATCCATTCCCTTCCAACCTCTCATTAGAGAACAAGCAGACTTCTAAGTGATAATTAAAATAAAATATAATAAAAACAAGCATATCAGAATTAGACAAAACAGAAAAANAAAACATAAGGAAAAGAACCCAAGAGAAGAGCCAAGAAACAGAGACCTACTCATTTGCACACTCAGGAATCCCATAAAAAGAGCACATTGGAATCCATAAAAAGGAAAGTACCTGATGTAGACCTGTGCAATCCCTGGACGTGCTGCCTCAGTCTCTATGAGTTAAAATGAGCTTTGATCATGTGTTTCTAGAGAGTTTTGTTTTCTTTGTGTCCTGCATCNCCTTTGGCTCTTAACATCATTTCTGTCTCCTCTTCTACAGGGTTCTATGAGCCCTGCGTGGAGGGATTTGATGGCAACATCCCATTTAGGGCTAAATGTTGAATGGTCTCTAATTCTCTGCACAATGTCTAGCTGTGGGTCTCTGTATTTGTTCAAATTTGCTGCAGGAGGAAGCTTCTCTGATGATGGCTGAGCAAGTCACTAATCTATGAGTAGAGCAGAATGTCATTATGGGTCGTTTTATTTCTACATTTATTTTAGACCAGTATTACTTGGTTTTACCATAGGTCCCTGAGTTATTTAGTCTCAGATTCTTGCTCATCCAAACAGTGTTGAGTATAGGTTCCATCTCGCAGAGTAGACCTTAAGTCAAATCAGATATTGGTTGGTTATTCCCACAAGCTTTGTACAACCATTGCCCTAGCCTATCTTTCAGGCAGCATATCATTATAAATNGAAGGGTTTGTGGGTGGATTGGTGCTTACTGTTCTCTTTTGGTAGTATGGAGAGTGTCTTCCTGTACCAAAGATGCTAGATGTGAAGGTGAACGTTCTGTGTTGACACCAGTACAACATCTCTGNATTCAATGATTTGTGAAGTTGTTGTCTTTAGCACTGGGGCCATGCCAGTCAGTGTTTAAAGAGCAACCTATAGCCTTGGCAGCAGCCTGGGTTGTTTAGGGATTTTCATGGATTCCTTTGGCAAGCAACTCAGTTAGACGTAACCCAATCTCAGGACGGAAATTTCATTTGGTGACAAGAAATGTATTGTGAGGCTTTCTCTCCCCCATTATTTGGCAATTTCATTTAGATTGCCTTCACACACACACACACACACACACACACACACACACACACACACACACACACATACACACACACTTTTAAGGGTTTTATCTATTTATCTATATATATAAACTTACTACATATAATATATATACATATAAGTTTTAGGAAATTTCCAATATTTTAGGTACTTATACTGCTTCTGCCATTAATTTTAATAATATATATTATTATCAGTTGTTTTTGAAAAATAGTCATTGAAAAAGGGGAGAAATCCATTACTAGAAAATTCACAAGTGAAATAATCTAAAGGTGGAGTATAAAGGATAAATCTTACTAGTAATAGAAAGTAATACTGACTTCAATATCAGAATATTTACCTCTGTAATTTTGGCANAGCACACATCTTTATTTTACATCAGTCATAAACAGGTATTTTTCTAAAAGTAAACATTCTATTTCTTTCATTTATAAATGGTTAAGTATGTACACCTCCAAAATGTATGGAGTGAATATGAGTGTCCGATTAAGTTGGCCCTTAGATACAGCACAAAGCAACACTGACTCAGCCCAGCCTCTGATGCAAATCAATACCTATGCATGCCTACAATGCATCTCTGTGCTGAGATAGGAGTTCCTATGTACTTTCATGGGAGGGANTGCAATAGACACAGTCGTCTAGAAAACACTTTAGGTCACATCACTAAGGTCTTTGTATTGATTCACCTTCTTATGTCACTTCTGAGAATATTTCCTAGAAAGAGAATCAGAATGACAGTAAAAGAATTGCTTTCAAAGGTTTTTACTTAAACATTAATTAGAAATTTATTAGAGTTAATTGTTGAAAGCATTATAGTTGAACAAATGTCCTGGCATTTTCTCTCACCTGTCATAAGGACCATGCTGACACTCCTAAAACAGGAGACAGTTTCAGAAGGAACATAGCAGTTCTGCTTAATCAAAGTTTAGCATGTCAAATTCATGTGACACAGGAGTATTCAGAAATGAAGAGTCAGGTCCAGAAAGATGCCTCAATAAGTAAGGACATCTGCTGACAAGTCTGACAATGTGAGTTCAATTTCTGGAACTGACATAGTGAAATTGTCTTATGCCAGCCT
>LZPO01045503.1:0-13385 GCA_001675575.1 Neotoma lepida | reverse complement strand
GCTCTAGAGGAACATGACCCAATATAAATGCAATAAGAACCATAAATATAATTTATAGTTTTCTATTAACCACATTTAGAAAAATAAAAATAATTAAAATAATTTAATAATATAGTTTATTCAATCCAAGATAGCAAACGTATTTGAGCACAGAGTCAACAAAAAGTACTTAATGAGACTTTTGACACACAAACACACAAGTGATGTGTTCTTCTAAGTGGAAAAGGACACCGCTCAAGAATCCTTACTCACTAACTGTCTACAGTTCTTACGACAGGGCAATTAAAGTATCGGTCTCCTGAGTTAGGCAGACTAAATAAACATTATAAAAAGTAAAGAGTTTTGAGGGGTAGGTAATGGGTAACAGGAAGATTGGCTGGGTTAGGTTAATTATTAATTAAAGCTGTTTTATTGCTCAGAAACGCTAAGATTTTCCTCTCGGCTTACATGTATCTTTCATTTCTAATCCAAAGCATACACACGAGCCCTTTCCATGTACTTGGCTCTAGATACAGAAAAGCATGGCTTAGCGTGTGCTCCTGGAACATTACAAATCACACAGTCCACAGAGATTAATGTATAACTGAAGCAAGAGAAGTCCATGTGCTTCAGTCTTGCACCAAGAAAAGGACCAGGTCTCAGTGTATACTCAGCACCATGCACGTAGCCTACTATGGAAGAAAGGAAAAGGTATGCCTTCTGCTGCGGATGTGCAGGCATGGAAGCCATGTAACCCGCATAAAGGCAAGGTGCAAGTGTTTCGAGCGGCAGTATTTTTTCCTGAAATTAGAATACATATCTCTGCTAGTAATACTATATCATCCAACCACACAGCCCAACTCAGAATTCCCTCAGGTCATATTTGGATAAAGCTATTAGAAAGATGGGAGCCCTAATTTTCTCTAAGAGAAAGCAGTATTTATGTTATTTCAATTGTTCTAAGCACTGAGTCTATGTGATACAAACAGAAATATATGTGGGTGGATTTTCCGCATGCAAACAGTGATAACACATTAATCAGACAGACTCATTTTAGGGTATGTAGATATCATAAAATATGCATTAAATTGTACTTATTCTTGTTTATGTAAATTTTCTCATACTTANATCATTCCCTTTTCCCAATTCAATATATTTAGACTTAACCTGGTCTCAATCACTGCATATTTAAAATGAAATGAAGACAAACAAAAATCTCCACAAAATACCAAACACTGGCTTTCTCTGTATTCATCAATAAAGTCGATCAGATATACCCCTTATATTAATGTTCTATCAAATATACTTCCCTAAAGAACAGAGTTTTTAAAAAGATTTTATTTTTAATTATGTGATTATGTGTGTTGATACANGCACATGAGTAAAGTGACTGCAGAGGCCAAAAGAGGGCATTGAATTCCCAGGAGCTGGAGTTCCTAACAGAATCCCCTGCGGGGAAATAGGTGCTTTCCGACATGGCTGTCTAAACATGAGCTGAACAAGGAATAGGACCAAGAGACATGCCAAAGTGGATGGGGGGAGACCATGAGGCCTCAAACCTACATGAAGAACTCCAGGCAAGTAAAGAATGCTGGAAGCAGGAGAAGTAGTCATCCCCAGAAAAGGGCACATCAATTGGCTATACAATACCAAAGAGTGAGCTTTGAAAACATACATATACATACAAGTAGCATTATACAGACTGAGCAGGATGTGTGTGTGTGTGTGTGTGTGTGTGTGTAACACAACAATTAATAAAAAAAATGAGCCCATGAAGTTGAATGAGAACAAGGAGAAGAGGCTTGGAGGAAGGAAAGGGAAGGGGGAAATGATGTAATTATATTATAATATAATAAGTCATAAATAAGCATATATATAATATAATATAAATAACTCATAAAAATACATATTTAAAAGAGAAGGTGCTCTTAAGCACTGAGCATCTACAGCATCCAGAGGACAGTTTTAAACAGGATAATGAGATAACATTGGATCTAAAATACTTTAAAGCTACTACTTTAAGGGAAAAATGTGCAAAAATTGGGAAAATCCTNATTGACTGGTAAATATTCAATAATGTAGCACAGCAGTCCCTACTTCATAAACTTTGGCACTGGTTCCTGAAAACAAAATTATACCAAACTGTGAGAATTGTCTTAGTCCATCCATCACCCTGATATACATCTTTCATAAAGTGCTCTAAAGTGAGACTTGTAATGAGACACGGATGGGCTTTTAGGAGAGTAGAAAATATGGTTACATTATTGGAGGCTGTTCTTTGTGATGACATGAACGGTCATTAGCCAACGTTTAACTCGCAGGCTANTTGGATGGATGAACCGCCATTACAGTTCTTCAGACCAAGTGAGAATTTAAAGAACACAATCCCACAGTCNATGTGGCTGGATGGGAAATACCTTTTCTGGAAGTCATTTTTTACTTAACGTATCAGTCATAAATACAGCAGTTANAAATATGTTGTCTCGGAAGCATTTTTTTCTTATATAGTTTGTTTTCCTTCAGTTTCAATGCTGAATTCTAGAAGACCAATGCTGGCCTCANATTTTCATGCTATTGGGAGCTCAAACCCTATCACCATTCACTGTTGTACTACCTTACAAAGCATTGTGCTAAATCACTGAAAATACACCNATCTATCCTTTGACATTCTGAAGCAGGATGACAACAGGCATGCAGCAAGGTCATATNCTGGCTGGAAACAGGTCTTTGGAGCCAGAATACTTGGTTGAGTTCCTGGGTCTCCCATGTCCTAGCTACGTGTCCTTGAACAAATTGCTATGTGTCCCCCTGCCTCACATTTTATCAGGAAAACGGAGATTAAAACTTGTCCTTACATGTAGAAATTTAAGTGAGGGTTTGAACAGGGTTTGTCACGCAATCAGTGCTGTGTAGTAACGACTATCGCTGTAACTATATACTACTATTAGACCATGCTATCTATTTTTATAACCACTACTTTGCATTTTATCAAAAGGCCTGTATCTAATTTTCAGCTCTTTGGAGTTGATGGGCAAGGTCCTTTGATCCTTCACAGAAACTCGAATGGTAAGACACCTACCAGAACAACAGGCTTCAAACTCTGGCTACTCGGGCTTGCCGCGCTTGGCTGGGCATCAGCATGTGGCCCTGGTGCTGGGTCACTGCTTCTCCTCACCAGCAGTGGAGTGCCTGCAGGACAAAATAAGAGGTGAGAGGTCGAATGAACCCCAGGGAGAAGAGAATATATGGCACAATGTATTTTAATTAAAAGGGTTTATANCACGCTTTCATGTTTTACCATTCCATTTCTAAGGATGCTTGTAAATGAATCCACCTAACGCGCGTTGGGCATCTCTAGGTAAGACAGCATGCATGCACTCAGTCTTTCAACTCTCGTCTCTCCTTGCCTGCATTTTAGAACCTGACACTGCATTTAACAGATGTGTTAGGTGATACAAGACTGCCGAGTGGGCAGTCTAAGAGCTGTCCTCAGATGCACATGGGTTTTTAAAGAATAATTCTGCACAAAACTAATGAAGAAGTTCAAACATTCAATGTAATCTGCTATTTGGTAGATGTAGAAGCATAGTTATTACTGCCATTTGATGCCTCCCAAACCTTTTGAACAGTTATACACTGAGTGAAACAAGCTCTGNGCTTACGGCATTAATGTCTATTTAAGTATACAAAGGGATTGGTTCCATTCTGTTCTTTTCCCCTGAAGTAGACAAAACTGATAAAGAAAATAAGTTAGTTCTTCTAAAAATATATTCTGATTTCTTTTTAATTTAATAAAAGCTCCCACTATTAAATATTTGAGTCAGTTATTAAATTCTGAAAAAAAGATTAGAAAGTTCAAATGTAATTCAACCTCAGCAGGGCTAGCAACCTAACCAAGCTCACTGCAATTAGGCCTGAAATAATTTGTTTCATACAAAATAGGCTGCTATAGAGAAAAATGTAAAGGAAAAAATCTCTTCGTGGTTTAAAAGTCACTCTCACAGAAAAATTAACTTTTATTTGTATACTGTTGGGAAAAGAGTGAAANACAGTTGAACGCAATTTCTCATTTATCAACATTCTGAAAATAACTCCTCGAACTTCAATAGCTGCTTCAGCTTAAAGGAACATTTCATCTCTGTCTTAAGCTATTTACCAAACAGATTTCATANGTGCTACAACATTCTTTTCTTTCTTCTGTACAAAACATAGTCACTAGTACATTTACCCCTTTCTTCACAGAAGCTGCTCTCATGAAAACAAAACTTTTCATAGTACATTAATTAATGTGCTATTAAAGATAGAGACACTATGACAAGATGTATTAAAAACCCCACATTTTTTCTTTCTTTCTCTTTTTATTAATAGACACACCGTCACATTATTCTTTACTTCCTCCATCTCAACAATGTTAAAAATAACTGTGACTGTACAGCTGGCAATTGTGTCTTCAATGAAACTTGAAAAATAAACTGGACTAGAAGGAAAAAGTTCCTTAAAATCCAGTCTCATATCAATTTTTCACTTCTCCAATTTACCTATAGTCTAAATTTCTTTCAGGCTAAGCCCCTAAATTATCAGTAGCATGAAGAGAAGAGTTGGTCTAGATGAGATATTCTCAGAAACAGCTCAGGATATTTAAAGTCCCAAAGAAACTGGGAGAACAGGAAGGGAGACAACTTGAAACTCTCAATTATTTCCAAGTATCTAACAAGGTGAGTGTACTACAATTTCATAATCTCAAATTAGAAAGATAAACAGGAAACAAGGAATGCCATGTTNGTTCACCATGCTATTTTCTCACTGTCAAAAACAAAGCAAGGATGTAGCACAGAAAAGAAAATAGTGACCAACAATTTTAGAAAATTTTAGTTTTTAATTATGACTTTTCAGCTGAGTTATAAGTACACATACATATACACACACACACATATACAGACATAAAACATGTACACATATACACACAGACATACACATACATATACACATATACATACATACAGATACACACATATACTCACATATATACATACACATATGCATACACATATANACATAAATGCATATGCATATATGCACAAATACACACATACATACACATATANACACATATGCACACATAATAAACACACATATAGATATACATATATATTAACAAATATAGATACACATATACATGCACACATATACATATATACNCATACATGCACACATGCACAATACATACACATATACATGGATGTATACATACATAATACATACACACATACAAACACTCACACATGTCACGATGTATGACACATGCTTTTTCTTAGATTATAAATGCCTTTTTTTCAAGCTATAGGAGATGGTTTTTCTTCAGCTTTGAGGATGTGAGCCTCTGTCTCATCACAATTTATCTCCTACTTTACTGATAAAATGTTAAATTATTTAGGATGCTTTTGAAGTAACAGGTATTCAGCTTTATGCATTCAATATGCCACAACATTGTAATAATCTCTCAGGAGATGACAATTCACTTTATTCCACTATATCAACTATTTGGAACATAAAAAAATCATCTGTGGTACTCCGTTATTAATAAATTTATTAATAAATACACACCAAAACNTCGAAGCAACCAAACTTGAAGATGGATGATCTTTCTTAAACATGAACTCAGCTCATTAGGAAAAAGTTTCTCTCTGTGTTTTTTTTTTTTTTCTTTCACATTTGAATGTCTCCTGTTGAGTCACCTTCTAATTTTTCCTTGGCTGTCTTAATGTGTTAATAACAAGTGCAAATCATTTCATACTGGAATTAATAATGAGCATCTCAAAATATGAACTGTTATCTCAGCTTTAAACAAACCCTCCTCGTATTATTTTTCAAACTGCCAACCCCTATTAGCAGGCTGCTGTCAAGGAGAGTCNGAGTTGTCACTCAAAGCCAGAGAGAACATCCTTGTGTTCAACAAAGGCAAGNAAGGAGAAGGGTTAATGATTAGGCAAATCCTTAAACACAATAGAGCTGAAGTCACATTTCCCAGTCAAGCTCACTAAGTAAGAAGGAGGTAACTGTCTAATTTTTCTCCTTGTGGGGAGGGGAGGAAATAAAATGTAGATGCACTGAAGGAGCTTGTAACCTCACTTATGGATGCTAATACTGCTAACTGCCATGCATCAGTACAGTGGACTAGACAATGGGCTTTGGAGTCACATGANTGAACTACACCTGTGCTGGTTCCAGGACACTGAAAGTGGACTTTTCTGTGACAGTCTCTTCATGGAAAACCCGGTGATACAAACATGAAAGAGGTGAAGAGGAAGGGGGANATACTAAGTCATGTACGATACATGACATTGGCCTTTGTGTATTCTTCAGACAGGAAGAATACCCTCNTCTTCCCAAATACCCCTCAAAGGAGGANCTGTCCCTTGACATGTGTTGTGAACAATAACAATGTTGGGTTATCTAAAAGATCAATTTCAGAAAATCAAACTCATTTTTAGAGAATATTAAGTGAATGGAAAGTAGCAAAAATCTAATTCTATAGTAATACAGAGCCTTAAAATGAGGATTGAAATATATATATTATATATGTATATCATATATAATATATATATTAGATGGAGTAGGAAGGGAGTTCAAAAATGGGGAAAGTTTTCTAACCATTATGTTCTATCTAATTGAGGAGGCTCTTAGATTTTAAGGCGAAAGTGTTCAGTTCAGCTCAAGTCATAGATAGCATTCCCTGGATCCAGAGTTTAAAAGCTAGTAGAGGCAAAAGTGANATGAAATAAGGAATATTGCATGATGCTTATTTCTACTGTTAAATATTTGGAGCTCAGCCCTGTAACAGGACCGTGCAGTGGGTGTTGGGGAGGCGATGACAGTGGGCTGAACAACCACAGTGCTTTAGCTTATTTATATAGAGAAAACATGGCAGACAATGAACATGCCAGCAGGTTTCAGTATACGTAAAGGTAGGCAACCATAACAGGTGCACAACAGAGATAACAGGAGAATCCATACCAATGCACATANATACTATGGAATATGCAAGTTTCCATTTTGTTTAGCTAGATACCCTGGGGCCATGGAAGACAGCTATGCTACATGAAGAGAGAGAAGAAGCCCTAATGTGGTACATCTTTGATGGTGGTTATGTCTCCAGGGAAGAGGATCTTGTCACATTAAGTTCAATTCCCACTGGGGTAGCATCAACAGGTACTTATAGCTTAAGCCTCACTCTAAAGAAAACTTACACATTCACAAAGGGCTTTTGTCTTCAAAATCCAAGACTGTTGAGCCAGTTAGCACTGGCTGNGTTTGGATGGAGCTTGCTTACATAACAAGTGACATCACTAAATATTGAATTTGGAGGTCACTGAAAGACATGCCAGGCTTGTGGGAGAAAAAGGTAGAATTAGTTTTCAGGTGTCTATGAATGATGGTGTATATTCTAGTTATTAAACAATTGCCAGTTTGATGATGGTGAGAGTAGTACACAAAGGGGGTAGGGTTAGATACTCCACAGCCCCATTAAATAGCCCTAAGGCATTTTGAAAAAAAAATTTAAAAAGGCAACAATTAATTAAAAGCTCAAATTGTNACACTAATGAGTCATTTACGATATAAAGGCCAACATGAATTGAAAGTATTTTCTATATAATACAAGTTTCTTAGTTTGATATGTGTGTGAGCATGCTTACACAGAGAGAAAAAAGAGAGACAGAGACAGACAGACACAGAGAGGTGACAGAGAGAGTTTTGTACACCTGAAGATTGTGTTTGGATGGAGTTGCTTAAATGACAAGTGATCACACACACACACACACACACACACACACACACACATACCACAGCAGAGAGAGATTTCTACATCTGAAGATTGTGTTTGGGTTGAGTTGCTTAAGTGACAAGTGATGTCCTTTAATAGTGAAGTTGGAGGCCTTCAAGGACAGGCCACTACAAGAAAAGAAACCAAGGATCCCAAGAATCATAACAGAGGAAGCTGTTGGCAGCCGAGAAAACAAACAATGGTTTCCAACATGAGCCACGCATCAAGTCACAAGGACACATGTTCTAAATTGTACGGAGAGTAGCAGCAGCAATTTATTTATTTAAAGATGGTTAATGATCTCCCTGAGCAAAGCCAGAAGGCCAGCTTGTCAGTATATTAGCGTTGTTCCATCCCTAGGCAGCTATAGTGAATGTGAAGACATGACATTCTGTAAGAACAAGAGGGGCTCCGGCTTAGGAGGCAGGGAGGGCACTGCCAAGATGCTGAATAGAGTGTCTTTAGTCAGAAGCAGAAATGGAGAGAAGCTGGAGAAGAAAATGGGAGATTTTGGCAACTGATTACAACTATATTCTAACCAGGGTGAGGACAGTGTGCAATTGTGTTCCCTATGTGTCTTGCATGAAGACGAACAATGAACATTTATTCCTAATGATTTGCTTTTAATCTGAAATGATTCTGTATGCTTCAGAAAGCNAAGACTAGACTTTTCAACCAAGCAAANCCACCAAGATGCAAATGAAGCTGTTATTGGAAATCATGTTGNGGCCCAGAATGACAGTGTAGAGACAAATGTGATAGGAACAAAGGCAAGGGACATGGAAGTGCCTTGTGGGTCCATATCGNATGCTAAGAAACAAAGAACCAAGTTTGCCTCTTCTAGAATCCTCCAATGAAAGGCAAGTAAACCAGGAGTTGTTAGTGAACACTCAGAAGAGACTTTTGAGTGTGTGGTGGGAGAGAGGAGAAAGGAGGAAGGTTGCCATGACAGCCCATGAGTGTACAGAAAGTGCTAAGTGCCGCCCTATCAGTCTTCAGTTCCCTCTGTTGTGAAAAATTAGTTCCTGCAGTGCTATGGAAATCATGGAAAGAAACACTTGGACACTTTACAGAACAGAAAAAAAAATACTTCTAATATTGCTGGCACAAAATGACAAGATAAATAGGGGGGAAAATCCTAAATAGAACCTTTAAATTGTTACAGCTCCCACATCAACCATGATTGGAATAATTGCAAATGGTAGAAAATTTTTATAACTTAAAAAATAGTTAAAGAAATAGGAAAAATTACAGGGAGTCAGGATTTCTCATCCACCAACACGGGCAGCATCTTGGTGTCTGTATACCTCACTTCTTCAGCTGACCCCACAAGTACTCAACCTAGTAACTCAACGTTACTTTGAAATTATCTTGAGGTCTCAAATATGCTGAATATGTCTGCTATTAAAATATGAGATTGTCTTCCAGAAGTTTGGTTCAAAAGGCTCAGGCAACCTGCTTTCTAATGGTGGCTCTAGCATTGTATAACCTATGGAATCTGCTCCCCTTCCACGTCTACCTCATCAGCAGAATGAACAGGTTGCCATGTTGAGTAGCTACCCCAAAGTCCTATACCAGATCTACAAGTAAACAGTGCTATGATACATACATACACACACACACATATATATGTATATATATATATATATATATGAGAAACTGGAGTCCAAAGAAGTTATTTCTCACTTGATTTTTAAGACATTTTTCTTTACTTAATACTTTGTGACTGTGGGTCATATCCTCTCTGTAGGTAAAAGGACAGAAGTGAGGGAAATGGTATATTTTCAAAATATTAGAAATTATTTTATTTTAATCTCAAATAGGCAGAAAGAAAGCATCCGAGAAATGCAGATAAAAGGAAAGGTGGTGGAAAAATATGGAAGAGGCCTACGTCTGCCCACAGGTTCTTGGGCATCACTCTTCTGGAATGTATCTCTCTGGCAGGTGATTTACATGCCTTCCAGTATTCCTATTCATCCTGTCAATACTTGAATAAAATAAGCCTGGTGAAAGTAGCACATCATTTGTTTTTTGGAGACAACTAGGTATCTGTGTATGTGGACTTTTATGAGCCTCAGAAACGGCTTGTTCAACTGCTGTCTAACAACTANACAGCACTGATACCTGGAGACCCATAAAAAAATTGGTAATGATATCAATAGCTGCACAATTTATGGCCAAGCACCGAGCAGAGATCACTTTCTCCACAGGAGTGACTGACCCACCCTGGGGCCTGGCTGGTGATGAATGCAGCAGCTGTGACATGCTTTCAGATACTGCGATGGAAAAACCACACAGGAGAAATGAAGGCTGATTTTAGGTAGTCTAGAAATTTCAGTCTTAAATATCACTCCATTAGGAAAGAGATTCCCAGTATCACTATAAAAGGGGGAAGAAGTGGAGTATGACTAACATTTAGGGCCATTTATCTTTCATCTCAGACTACAGAGACTATGCTTGTTCCATACATGATAGAACAAACACAGGTGATTCACAGAAATCCTCCTGACCTCACAGTGGGCAAGAAGGGACTCATATGATCAAGCCTCTGAGAGTGGGGAGCTGCTGCAACTGGAGTACTGTTGCTATCAGAACAAGGGAAGAGGTTTTAAGACTTTTCTTGGGACTTACATTTTTCTCTGAAGATGGCAGTGCTTTCAACATCATGTATATTGTTAACATTTCTGAGTATCTGGGCTCTTCCATCTAAAGAAGTTTTCAACATTTCATCTGCTTAACATATACAAATTTATAACTAAGGTATTTTATGGTATTTATTTGTTCATTTTATATAAGGGCAGTTAATTCCAGGTCCTATCATATGTTAGGTCCCAAGTGTCAACCAGAGGATTTTTGAGGCAAACAAAGTTCCTGATGTTTAAAAGGTAAATACTCTTAAAAAGACATAAATCATAATCATAAAGATACATAAATAAGTCCAAATAGTCTACTAAATCATTGAGGCTAGAAGGGGAAGCTCAACTTGTATAGTTGACCCTCAGTTCTTTGTTCTGGTTTTCAAAAACTTTGGGGCTTACCCAACCTTCCTCTCTATTATACTGCATGCCAAGTTCTGTGCCATGTCCTATGTGCTAAACAGGACCACTCATAATTGCCTAAAAATGCCCCATGCCCTCTGACTCTAAATGATCATTAGCTAATAATCCCATCCTCTGTAATCCTCTCATCATTTCCAGATCTATTCCCAACAGCAATGAACCATCTCTACCCTGCAATGTTTGGATATCAGAGCTTTAGGGCCTCCTGTGCATGGGTTTCTTACGAGGTGGAGGAGGAATCCTAATAACAGGATCATGTGATTATATGATTTTGTCCAATTTATCTGTATGAGACATTAATTTTTCAATGTCTCCCTACATCTTTCCTTCTATTGGTTGACACTGGAGTGGTCAAGTGTTTCTGGAATTCAGTTAAGGGGAGCTGAGCTGAAGATATATATACAGTTTTGTGGACAATTTTATAGATACTTATATACAGTTTTGTGGATAATTTTTAGTTTTTATAACTAAAACACTAGTTGTTACTGGTGATCACATGAGTAAAGTAAGAAAGTTCGTATCATATGATGTAGCTATTCACCTAATGTTGTGACTGAAGGGTACAGGGGCAGGTGACAGTCTCAGGAATGTGCTCTATTTGTATCTAGCATTGGACATGTGTGGGTGCAGACACAAGGAGCAGCAAGATTTGAAATGGACAGAGCCAGCAACTAGTAGATGGAAGACTTATTCAGTCATTATATGTATAAAGCGATAATTCAGCTCTCATTGGCATCTTGACACCAGGGAAGTTCTCTAACTGGGATGTACTTGGAAATGAAGCATGGAATTAAAAGCCTCATGTTATTAGGATAGAAGCTTATAACAGTTTCATGAACTACAGGTGTGCACGTCTGAAGGCCCATGGTTATCNACCCCCTAAAGCATCATTTAAACAAATACAATTTGATTATTATGTTAGAGGGAGGATTGAAGTAGGAATTTATTCTATTAAAATGATACTACATAGGAAAAGTCATTAAATAATACAGAGACAAAATTCAGAGAAGTCCAGTATCCAAGTGTTAACAAAAATATAGCAATTAAATATTATTTTTATATTTTATATCTTAACNTATTTACTTTACTCAATTTGTAACTGTTAATTTTATCATTCTGAAAAGTAATCAATTTCTACATATAATTTTGNATTTAAAATTCTTGCTCCTTTTTAAAATATTAATTGCCCCCAATTTCCTACAGTTAGANCCTAACAAAATGTGGATCTGNTTCTGNCTTTGTAGACTTTACTACATCTTACTCTGTCTTATGTGAATACTTATATTTTACCTAGNATCTCCTGGATTCAGCTATGAAATTTTAAAAAATGAATGTATTTTAAAAAATGAATGTCTAAAATANTCNGGATAGTTTTTAGGCCTTCTGGATACTACCAGCATGTAATACACAAAGTATTATCATTGAAGATCATCAAGGGTGATGGCAAGAAGCTAAAAAAACAGAGGCATAGAGAGGTGACTCGGTGGTTAAAGTGCTTACCCAGAAGTATGGGGACTGGAACTCAGATCCTCAGACATCCACATAAATGCTCAGTAGGTGTGGCACCCCATTTGTAATTCCAGCCCCACAGGACTGAGACACAGTCCCTAGAGCAAGCTGGTGGGCAACACTAGCCATATGTGGCCCAGGGCTCTGGGTTTAAGAGACCTTGCCTCAGGGAATAAGGTTGAAGAGATTCCCAGAAGTAATCCCCACTTTTCACAGGCACAGGCACTTGCACTGATTTGCTCAGTAGTGGTTTGAACAAAAACGGCCCCCATGAGCTCATGTATCTAATTCTTGGTCCCCAGTTGGTGGAACTGTTTGGGAAGGGTCAGGAGGTGTGGTCTTGTTGGAGAAGGTGTATCANTGAGGGTGGGCTTTAAGGTTTCCAAAGTCCTGCCATTCCCTGTTAGCTTTCTCTCTCTGTCTCATGGTTGTTGTCTCAACACANAAAGTTCTTAGCTACTGTTCCAGCACCATGACTGCTTGCCTGCTGCTATGCATGCTGCCATGATGGCGATGGACTCACCTTCTGATACTGTAAATCCAATTAACTATTTCTTCTACAAGTGCCCTGGTCATGGTGTATATTCACAGCAATAGAAAAGTAACTAAGACATGTGTTAGTTATGATATCATTAGCACACATATACATCATACACAAGAAGAAAGAAAAACAGAAAAATTTNAAAAAAATAAATGAACTAAGGCAAACATTTAAGGGTAATTATAAAATGAGTTTATGCCAAGAATGCAAAAGAAAAAGAGGCAAGCAAAGGAGAAAGAGGAAGCCATAGTCCATTGCCAATTCTTTACTGGCAAGCAGCTCACAAAATCCTATAGGAACCCTAGCAAATGGACACTTAACAGGGTACCATACCAAACAACTTAAACAGAGATACAGGCCCAAAGGTCAAGCTTTCAATCCAGAAATATCTGCACTCGAAAAGGTCTCTGAAGAAGGATTTATTTTTTTAAGACCACAAAGCATCCGAGCCCCNGTAAGTAAATAAATTGCCTAC